>CABHPQ010000450.1:23546-40450 GCA_902168405.1 Peromyscus aztecus
TGGATACAGTGTCAAACTGTAACTCCAGAGCTGGGAAGTGGATACAGGAAGATCCCCGGAGCTCACAGGCAAGCCATTCTAGCCAAATTGGTGAGCCCCAGGTTTAGGGAAGGACCCCGTCTCAAAAGAATAAGTAAAGAATGGTTGGACCCCGTCTCAAAAGAATAAGTAAAGAATGGTTGAGGAAGATACCCAGTGTTGACCTCTGACCTCCATATGTAGACCTCCATGGATATATGCACACATAAATATACCCCCTCCCCCCAAGTATGTCTGACCCTTTAGTTCCTCATCAGTGTTTCTTAATTTTACCCTTAGATTTGCTTCCAGAATTCAACCATCCGCCATGCCTCATCCAACCAACGGAACAAGACTCTATTATTTGTAGACCAATTTTTGGCTTCTTGTCCACACAATTTAGTGACCTTATCCCTCTAGTATATTTTCTTATAATGAATACCATGCGATCCTGGGCAGGTCACCTACCCTCTGAAACTTTTAGTCCCCCTTGTCTGTAAACTAGTAGCGAATCCTCACTTAGCTTTAGCAATCAGTAAGAGCCTATTCTTAGAGCTGGATTCCCTGGGTTCAGGTCCCAGCACTGCCAGTGATAGACTGTACAGCATTTCTTCTGTCTGTACCACTGAACTTCTCTGTTCTTCATCCTTAGCAGTCATAGGAACAGCACCTGTATGACATGGTCATGGTCAAGACCACAGGCGTTAATATAATGCCAGTAGTTGGGACGGCACTAGACATACGGTAACCTAGAAGCTCTGGCTGATATTACTAGTGCTTTGGTTCGCAAGATTATTGGCAAGACCACAGCAGATGACTATGGCAATGACCCATGGATGCCAGGTGGCATGAGTGGTGGTATTGGAAGTTCTAAGAAAATGGTCCACTCCACAGTCCTCTCATTTGAGCGTGGATGGTCTTCAGAACCTAAAAAGGTCTTGGTCGGAATCCCCCTTGGCTGAGGCTGGCAGACTTTGAAGAAGCTACCTCCTAAATAGGGATTTTCTTCAGCCTGTTGGTGTAAGTGTGACTGTTAGGGAGAGGCAGGTGACCCACCTGGCACACCGTAGGAACTGGGTTCTCCTTGGTTTTCTACTGCTTTCCGTAGCATAGCTCTGGTGTAAATAGTATGTGGGTCGAGTTGTTAGATAAAGCGCTGCCCGCCCGCCAGGACTAAAGCTGGATGCTTGCCAATTGGGGCAGGGTGTGTGTTGCGGGGAGGGCTTTCAGGAATGCTCAGCCTCTGCTTGGGATGTGTGCCATCCAGGTATGAGGGCTCTCAGCAGGAACTGCTCTGCCAGAGACAACCTCTGTTTGTCTCATTATGTGACCTGGCAAGTCAGCCTTGCTGTGTAAGTCATTTAATATTGTTTCCAGGAAAGATCTTCACAGGCAATTAATAATGATTAATAATGAACTGAGCAAGCCATCATTGGGGTTTATAGTTATTATTGCTTCTCATCAGAAATGGGCCAGAAAGGGAAAGTACAAAATAAATGATATAAATGATGGCTTAGTTCTGAGAAGGTGCCAAGGGGAGGCCTTACCACCACCACAGCACCTGGGGTCTGTCCTGGGAGTCTTCAGGGGTGGTATTTAAATAAATAAATATATATATGTATGTATTATATATTATTTAAAGAAATTTTAAATTTAAATATACTTTGGTCATATTCTTCCCCTCCCACAAGTCCTTCCAGATTCCCTCTTCTTCCCTACCCACCTAACTTTAGGTTCTTTGTCAAAAAATAAACAAAAAACCCAATACAACAACAACCCCCGACAAAACCAAGAAAACAAAATAAATCCACACCCAAAAAGAAAAAAACAAAACAAAACAAAACCCACCAAACTGTAGCCAAATAAAAGCACACACAAAGAAACTCTGGAGTCCATTATATGTTGGTCAATTACTCCTGGACTTGAGGCCTGTCCTGGAGCGCTTGATATACCCAGCGTCACTCTATTGGAGAAAAGTGATTTTCTCTCTCCCAGCAGGTATAAGTGACAGTTTAGTTGTTAACCTTTACCCTAGTGGCTAGGTTTTCATTCATTCATTCATTCAATTTTTAAAAATATAACAAAATAAAACATATGAATATAAAACAAAAACAATAAAAAAAATAGAAGTTGGAAAAGGAAAAAAAAAAAAAAAAAAAAGAAGGAAAAGAACCCAAGAAAAGGCACAAGAATCAGAGGCCCACTCCTTTACACACGCAGGAATTCTGTAAATGCTAAACTGGACGTCATAATCTAAGCACAAAGGACCTGGTGCAGACCTGTGGGGGCCCTGTGCAGGCTGCCTCAATCTCTGTGAGTTCATATAAGCTTTGCTCATGGTGATTAGGAGGGTCTTGTTTTCTTGGTGTCCTCCATCCCCCTAGCTCTTACCTTTTCTGCGTCCTCCTCTATAGGGTCCCTAGAGGGGTGGTCTGACCCTAAACTTCATTCTGGGTGCCTCTATTTTAATTTAGTATTGGGGGGTTCTATGACTTGCACTTGAAAATAAGGTAATTAAAGTCTGAAAACGACTGCACTAGTTAAACGCAGTTGAAATGAGGTTGCTGTTGTTGTTGTTGTTGTTTTGGGTGGGTGCTGATTTCATTTTTGTCTCACTTTGGATTTTTTTGTTGCACAGGGAGTAATGTAAAGGATGCAGGCTTGGGAAATAACAATGTTGCAGTTTGTACTGTGCCATGGATCACGGTTGTTCCGATTTGAATCTCCTCACCACCCTGGCAGATATTTAGGGATGATCCCTGGCTTGCCGGTGAGGAGACTGCAGTTAGGGAGTGTGGAAATTTCCGGGAAGATGAGCCTGTTTGGGATCAGGATCCCTCAGGCTCTGGATGGCGCCAACAATTATAAAGCTAACGGCAAAACAAGCAATTTCCCAGTGCTGATTTTTGCCTGTCCTCATGCTGAGAACTCCAGTTATTATAGCTGTCGCCTGTCACAACCACCTCAGGAGATATGTAACATTATGGCTAAATGAGGTACCGCCTCATCCAGTGACTCTTTCAAGGTCACACAGCCAAGAATTCATTCATTTAACTTAGATGCGACCATGACGGAATGAACACACATAGCCCAATTGAAATGTTGCCTCCCAAACAACACACCTACCAACATCCCGAGGGCTGGACAAAGGTGGGAGAGGGAGAGAGAAATGGCAGTAGAAGAGATGGGAGGAAGAAAATCAGCTTAGAGGACATTACGGAGATAATCAAATCATCGACGGTAGAGATTTTATATTCGTTTTTAGCATTGATATAATGGGGATGGAACTCAGCTCATCAAACTTTGCAGCAAGTGTCCTTACCCGCTAAACATCTCATGAGCCTCACATGCTTGTTCTCCAGAGGACCGGGGAGAAGTATTTAAAGGTAAAATACCATAAAGGGTATAATTTTCTTTCTCAAGTGGCTCAGGGAAAAATGTTTGTCATTGCAGAGGTATAGACATATATGTGTATCCATGTGCACACATACATAGGCACGGACATCGGAAGAGGGGACAGAGAGAGTAGCATGTATCAAAATGAAGGTCATCCAACCAACTGTTCTGCCTTTGAATGCTGTTTATGTATTTTTTACTTTTCTGCTGCCACATTGCTTTTTATTGTAATCATCTTGAAGTTCCAGAATACAATGCTCTCCTTGTCGTGTGAGGGTTCAATCCTCTGGAGAAAGGGATTCCTAGAGAACCTGCTCTCCTCATACCCAATTGTAGAAGATCAGCCTTTGTTTCCAGGCTGGATTAAGAAGGGGGAGTTTAAGCTGTGTGTAACGTGTCTTTCTTCTTACTTCCATGTCAAAACACATAAACGTTGTATATTTTACCTTTTTCTTCTTTTTTTTTCTTTTTTTCTTTTTTTTTTTTTTGATGTGTGTGTCTTAGAGTTTCTATTGTTTCTGTGAAGAGACACCCTGACCATGGCAACTTTTATAAAGGAAAGTATTTAATTGGGGCTGGCTCACAGGTTCAGAGGTTTAGTACATTATCATCATAGGGAGGAAGCACGGCGGCTCACAGGCAGACACGGTGCTGGAGAAGGAGCTGAGAGTTCTACATACGGACTGGTAGGCAGCAGGAAGAGAATGCCCCACGGGGTCTGCCTCGACCATCTGAGACCTCAGATCCCACCCTCAGTGACACACTTCCCCCGACAATGCCACACCTGTTCCAGCAAGGCCACACCTCCTAATAGTGCCACTCCTGAGTCCATGGTCATTTTCTTTCAAACCATCACAGTGTGTATATATATGCATGTGTGTGCAGGAACGCAAACCAGAGGTCAACCTCCGGCATCATTTCTCAAATGCTATTCACCCCACCCCCTCCCCCTTTTTTAAAAATAAATAGTCACACTGGCCTGAAACTGACTGATGAGGCATGGCTGGCTGACCAGAGATCCGTTTGTTTCCACTGTCCCAATGTTGTGGGGGTGGGGGGATGGAGGGTGGAGGATTACAAATGTGTACCATCATACAATATAATAAGGTAAAACACCATTGCACAATATAATGATGAATTTTAATGTTCTGAATGCCTTTAAAATTAAAAGTTGGGGGAATATTTTAAAAATTATTTTTAGGCCGGGCGGTGGTGGCGCATGCCTTTAATCCCAGCACTCGGGAGACAGAGACAGGCAGATCTTTGTGAGTTCGAGGCCAGCCTGGGCTACCAAGTGAGTTCCAGGAAAGGTGCAAAGCTACACAGAGAAACCCTGTCTCGAAAAACCAATATAAGTTGGGCACACATAGTTTCAGCCTGGACTTCCGGCCTTGCCAGACCAGTTGTAGAAACTTATTTCCTGAGTCACCGTGAATGCTGCTGATGGGTGCACATGACCTACGTGAGCAGATGGCACAGAAGAGCCCCCTGCTCCATGCCCCATCATGCCTAAGGGATGGCTTGTGAGCCTGCTTGTGCTCTACTTCCTGAACCCTGAGATGTGCCTCTCTTGGACCCACTAGGCTTCCCAGCATTCATCTCTGACAGGCCCCAGAAAGGCATCTTTCAGGCTGACAGAGAAGCCTAGACTATGGCGTTCTCACACTGCCCAGACAGTTATGTATCATTCATAGCTCGTTAACCTGAGCTAAAAAAGGAAAGCCTTTCCACACAGTCAGCTGCTAATCCACCAGGGTGCCAATCCTGGTTGAGCTCGCAGCCCATTTATCTACTCCTGGCTCCGAGTTCCCAAGTTTAGCGTTCCTCTCTGAGAAGGGTGTGGCGATGCAAACCCATTCATGGATTTCATGTTTGCTCCTTGTGAATGGCAGCTGTGAATAATGGGAAGGGGAAGAGAATGCTTATCACGGTCCAAATAATGTTTGGAGTCATTGGTAGATTCCCTTTTCCTTGACCTTTGATCCCCACCCCACCCCACCCCCGCTCCTCATAAGCATAAAAATGAAGAGTCGTCTCTAATGACAGCTTTCTTCATGCGGCATCTGGTCCTGAAGATCCCATGGCACTCTACAGATGGTTTCTGGAAAACCTAATTAACCCTCACAGTGTGTCTGCCGAGGAAGAGGCTTTGATTGAAATCTATCTTGAAGACCGAACGGAACACCATGGGCAGAAACTACAACAGGAGGATTTCAGGATAGAAAAGAGGCGGGATTACCACGTGATGTGGACACGAAATACGTTTCTATGATCGTGGTTGCATCTCTTTTTTTCTAAATGTTTTTACCAATGAAAAGCTCTCTTTACAGTGCATATAGACACATCCTTTCCATATCTGGCTCAACCCATGTGGTGTCCACAGAAGGCTAATCTGTTCCCAGGACATCCTGGTCCTGAGTGTGTACACAGAAAGAACCTTAACTAATACAAGGACCCCTGTTCCTGGGATACATTGATTGAGTTAGGAATGGTTCACATGACCAAAATCTAGAAGTTGGTCTTCTCAAGGCCATTTCCTAAGTTGGATGGGCAGAACCCTCTCAATCAGGGCTGAAGGTAATGAGTCAGAAGTGCAACATAAACTCCAGGCTGTCAGAGACCATCTTGTTTCCACACGAACAGGAGAATTAGCTGTCCTGGGCATGAGCCCCTTAATAGGTTATCCAATTCCAAGTGGCCATCCTGAAATCACATCCATATACAAAAGACTAAATGGACACAGCACATTTTATTTATGTCTTTCTATGTTTCTACATGTATGTAACAGTAAAGAGAAAGAAGCCATGAATTTGAGAGGGAGTGGAAGGACATGGGAGTGGCGGGAGGGAGGAAAGGGCAGGTGGGAACTGATTTTCTTTGTAGACTATGTTTATAAGTCAAAAGTCTTATCTTGATACTGAAAGAGCTTCAATTCAGAAATTATCATTTTTAAGACTAACTTATTGTAAACTGTTAAAGACGCTTAAGCCTTGAGATGTTCCGAACTACACTTATATGAGTCATACTAAGTACTAATGTAATCAAGTACAGGAAAATTTGTATCTAGCCTCTTATATGTTTTCCAAGTATAACCTAAAACAAATAACTGAAAACAAACCAGGATTATTTGGCTCAGGCCAGTGTCAGATCTTTGACATTGACAGCTAAGAGAACTGTAGCTTTCTCAGCTGGTCAATAAACGACAATCAGCTTCTTCTCTTGAGGCTACAGGCACCTTGTAGTCAGTTCATTAGTTAGTTAAAGTTACCAGATCTATTGTTAAGAAAAGGCAGACAGGTTTGCCTTGTTCACAAGCTTCATATTAAAGAATAAGCCAGTTTCAGATGGAACTTTTCACTAGAGGAACATACCTTGCCATGATTGTTCTCAATAATAATCACTCTTGTCTCTGGTAAAGTATACTTTCTAATGATGTTGGGAGAAAAGATAATAATAATCATATTAGTTCATATATAAAATTTCAAATGCTATTAAATACAATAGAAAAGAGAAAAGAAATTGCAGAGAATCATGGGATTGGTTTAGTCTAGCTACCTTGAGAAGCATGCATCCTAGGTTTTTCTGGTTATATTTCTCTGTATGTTTCCTTAGTAGTCAAAGAAACATGAAAGCTTGACAGAAGAGTTAATCTTAGACAATAATCTTATACACCCTTGTATGGCTTGCAAATTTCACTAAAAGTATATTGTTTTACTGAGATTCTAGAGGTTCAGAGTTTTAACATTAAAAAAATGAAGTTCGGATAATGACAGAGCACTGGCTCTACTCACCATTCAGTCATAAGCTCAAGATTTTAAATTTCCTTTGGTTATCTTCTAAATGTAAACTGAAAGGTGCAGCTTTTGCTACGTCTCCAAGGTGTAATTCTGTCCCAGCTGTTTTACAGACACTTGTTGACTGCTCTCTTTCTACAAAGTGGATTTCAGTAAAATGAAAATGCTAATATGCCTAGAACTTTACCTCCTTTGGTAAACTAAAAGTTCATGTAAGCTGAATCCACCTGTCACAGGTCAAAAGGACTCCAGATAAGTACAAGTTCCAAAAAATACAAGGTTTTCTTCTAAGCTCCTAAATTTTAACTCCTGTCCTTAGTCTATATTTATCTCAGCAGATTTAACAGACACCTGTGGACGGACTGCAAACTGCTGAGCTCTGGACTTGCTGAAAGCTGAGGTGAATCAGTCCAACCCACATGATTGCTCCTGTCCCTTCACCTGGATCAGCTAATCAGATGTTTCTGATAAACGCCCAGCCTTTGTCCAGCCTTTCAGCCTTCCTGGGCCCTGACAACCGATGCCCCAGTTCCAGTTGGAAGCAGTTACAGAAGAGAGTACATTGTCCCTCTCCCTTTAACAGACTGAAAGTGCTAGGTCAAAGGCAAATTCCTTTGGGGGGGGGAATCTGTTGTTTATATGTCAATCATTCTGGGATAGTCCAGCAAAAGTAGGATAGGGAGAAACAAAGGAGACCTTAATTAAATTAACCCTAGAGACTGGTGATAACCGGACGGCACTTCTTCCCCTTGCCTCCAGGTCAGAAATATCTGTTACATGGAGGGCCTAACCCCCTATTAAATAATGTTTGGGAGGCCCCCTCCAATCTGCCCAAAACTTAGGTCTTATTTAATTTCTGAGGTATCTAATTTTGCCTTACTCCAGTCGATGCAGGGGTTACAAAGGACGTGTGATGGACTGTTCCCATTGCTCTGCCACTATACGATCTGCCACCTGTTAGACCTCATGACCACCAACCAGAAGACCTGGTCTGGATGAAACAGCATCAAAAGGAGACTCTCGGTCCTCGCTGGAAAGGTCCTCACTTTGTGATCCCGACTACTTCTCCTACTGTCAAAGTCAACGACATTTGTTCCTGGATACATCACACCCACCTGAAACCTGTTCCTGACAAAAGATCCAACACTGATGCCAGGAGATGGACAGTTTAACAGGACCAGCACAACCCACTAAAGATAAGACTAATGCCAGACTGATCCCTGTCTTTTTTTTTTTTCTGTCTGTTGGTTTTTAACCCCCTCTTGGATGACCCCAAACTATTAGCAACCTACAGTTTATGAATAGGCTGCCCTAAACCAAAATACCCTCTTGGTGGCCCCTACCTCCATTTGGTTTGCCTGTACCTTTGGCTTGACAACCTGCCTTTCCCTAGGACATTTCACTGAAAAAGACAAGCCTGAACTTCATGATTGGTTCATATTGTGCCTCAAGTGCTATACTATGGAGGGGAGGGGAGGAGAATACACATGGGGACTACAGGCTTGCTATGCGTCTCCTATACTTGTCCCTCTCCTGATAGGAGCAGGGACTGCTGGGTCAGCAGCCCTTGGGAAAGCAGCCTTAATCACTGGGGACCATAGCCGATGGCTCCTAGGTGAGCAAACTGACAGAGATATTTCCCACCTCCATCCCTCCATCTCTTCCCTAGAAAATCAAGTTGACACACTGGCTGAAATAGTCTTGCAAAACCACTGTGGTCTGGACCTACTTTTCTTTAAGGAAGGAGGTTTATGCAAGACCCTGGGAGAAGCGTGTTGCATTTATGCCAATCCTTCAGGTGTTATAGAGAGACCCCAAGAAAAGATAAAGAAAATCTCCTCACTAGAGAGGAGGAAAAAGTTCCAACTGATATGAATCACTTGTCCACTGGTCCCCCTGGTTGAGAACCCTCATCACAAGTCTGATAGGTCCCCTAACCCCCCTCTTCCTTGTTCTACTGTTTGCCCCCCATGTTATCAATGCCATCTTACGCTTTGTTCAAGATCGCGTAGGCGCTGTTAAGCTCATGATTCTTTTCTTTTCTTTTTTAAAAAGATTTATTTGTTTATTATGTATACAGTGTTCTGTCTGCATGTATCCCTGCAGGCCAGAAGAGGGAGCCAGATCTCATTACAGATGGTTGTGAGCCACCATGTGGTTGCTGGGAATTGAACTCAGGACCTCTGGAAGAACAGCCAGTGTTCTTAACCTCTGAGCCATGTCTCCAGCCCAAGCTCATAATTCTAAGGGTACAGTACAACCCCTTATTTGAACCTCTAGACCAAAATTCGTCTTGTTAGTCACAAGCCAAGCAGGGAATGAAGGGAGCAGGCAAAAGCACCTTGACCTGAGGACTGCCGTTTTGACTTCAGACTCCATTTTACCTGCAGGCTGAAATGAGATTCAGCTGCCCAAGCCCTAGGGGAGCTGAGAACTTTCCAATGGCCAACCAACCTCCTCCCTAAACCATAGAAAGAGTCCTGATGCCTCTTTGGTTCAACTTTAGAAACATCATGGCTGTTCCTAACCACAGAAGGAACAAATGAATCTGATTGGTTGGACTGAAAGGCTTGCATTGTAAATCAGTTAACAATGATGGGACACACAAGGAAAGTCCCTCACCTTTGATTTCTGGTTGATGAAAATTGTAACTGTAACTGTTTACATATAACCCTACCACCTAGAGATAAGCAGTGTTAACACCTGGATATTTCTTTCATGATCTTTTTTCTTATGAAATATTTAAAAATAAAAACTGGAGTCAAAGTCCGGATCCTTTTTAGATTCGGAAGAATATCCTTTGACGTGAAATGACCCATGGAGGCATTGCTGCAGATAGCCCACCTTGGCTAGAATCCTAAACTTTAAAGTCACATCCTGTTGTTGACACTTGGGTTTGTCACCTTTTAACACATTACCAAACAACTGTGAGGTAGGCGTTTCCAGTTGAGATCTGCAGAAAGAAGACTGAGTCCCTGGGGTATGAACATTTGGAAGGTTCCTGGGAAATCCTAGTCTAGGCACGTATTTCTTTATTCTCCCACCCAGACTGTGAAACGCTTGTTTTGCAACCTTCCATTCAGCATCATTTTAGTTTCTTATTTTATAATGAATGGATTAGGGACACCCAGGATTTGCTTGATGAGTTAAGTTGTATCTTTACAAAATTGGATGTTCTTGGATATAATAAGTTGGGTAAAAATTTTTGTATTATATTTTTAGTTGAATAATGTTTCTATCATTAAAGACTACGTATTAACAACCGTCACATCCTAGGCCCCTACGTGAAGAATGTTTGACTGTTATTTAAACCAACGGAAGCACCCTTTGACCCTCTGTCATCTTGAAATTACTAGTGTCTGCAAGAGACTTTGTGTTTCCCACGATAAGACAAAACCAAAGTCTAGAATCCCAAAGGTGGAATTTAACCAAAGTTTTACATGTGCAAAAAAGTTCATGAAATAAACACGTTATTTCTGTCATCATTCTCATCTAGTGTTCATGTTCATTTTTAGGGAAATGATTTCTACAACTGCGCAATCCACATTTTCCAATGTCTACTCTAATGCTACAACTCTCCTCCAATGTGAATTGTACACTTATAAAGAACAAGGAAGTTGATATCTGGAGGAGGAGGCGGGAGGACAAGACCAGGACCATCCTCGGCTACATGGTGGGTTTGAAGTTAGGTTGGACTACTTGAGGCACTGTCCCAAAAAACTCCGGTGTGGAGGAGTGAGTTTTTCTCTCACTCAGCGTGGAAGAAGCATAAGCGTGCTTTGCCTAATGGCTGCTGGTTAGCCAGGATATGCTGCACTCTGCCTCTACCACAGATAAATGAAAACAAAAAATGGCTACGAAGGAAGCCACTCTAAATGATTTTAGAAGGATTAAAGATGAAGTGTTAAATAGCATTACAATTTTACTTATTAATTTCATACGTGAATATGGGAACAGAAACCACAGCTTGCAAGTAGGGGTCAGAGGACAACTTTTTAGGAGGCAGATCTTTCCTTCTCTTACTGTGCTCTGAGGATTGAACTCAGGCCATCAGGCTTGGCAGCAAGCACCCCACCCACTGAGATGTCTCTTTGGCCTCCACATTTAATAAGTTTTAAGTGTATGATTGACTCTGTGAGGTTCTTGTTTCAAGGTAAATGATATTTGATTTTTTTCTCCTTTTTAAATGTTATCCTTTGAGGATTAGTATTAATAGAAATTTGGACTTCTTTGGGTACCAGGAGTTCATTAGAAGTTTTAAATGGACCGGGTGGCAGTGGTGCACACCTTTAATCCCAGCACTTGGGAGGCAGAGGCAGGCAGATCTCTGAGTTTAAGGCCAGCCTGATCTATAGAATGAGTTCCAGGATAGCCAGGGCTACATAGGGAAACCCTGTCTCGAAAAACCAAACCAAACCAAACCAAAACAAAAAAGTTTTAAATGGTGAGAAACAGGCTCTTTTATATCCAGTGTTAGCATTTTAATAAATTGGGAAAGAAACTTACTGATAATAAATTTTTAAAGTTATGACCTCCTGAAGCCTGATTGTAAAGCTGCTGGAGCTATCTCACAGGTAAGTTTTATTTTATTTTTATTTTATTACTGTGTGTGTGCAGGAAGTGGAGGGGGGGGGGTATGTGCCACAAAACATGTGTGGAGGTCAGAGGGCAGCTTTGTGGACGTGGTTCTCTTCTTCCACCTTTACACTATTTCTGGAGACAGAACTCAGGTTGTCAAGTTTGGGAGTAGGCACCCTTATCTACCGAGCCACCTCATCAGCCCCACGGGCGAGCTTTGAAGGAGTAAATGGATGGGACATGATGTGGTTCCTGAAACTTCCAAATCTTGTGTGTGGGGGCACGGCCATCTTCCCCCTTTTGCCTCTGACAACCTCCTGGGTCTGTCGCCATGTTTACAACTGTGAGAAGTGAAACCAGGGTGATGCAGGGCCCAGAACAGTCCGGTGTTGCAGCGTTGTGGAGGGAGAAGAGGTTCCTCAGGGTTTCCAGAGGCTACTGCGATGAAACTCACCAAAGAGAGTCTCGGATTTCCCTGCCATCAAAGTGACTTGAATCAGCAAGTAAATATCATTAATTAAGGATCCTCTCTAAGCTAAGCCCCGAAATATTTAGCCCGTGGGGAAGCACGTAGGCTAAGACAATAATGGAGGAGGGAAAGCCATTGCCAAGACAGGAGGTGATGGGGCTGGAGGGAGCGAGGGCCAGTAACTCCAACCCCCTCCTGCATCCTGGATTTCATTTCTTGGGGTCAAATGAACTGAGGATTAGCAGAGAGCTGGTCTGCTTTGTTGCTGTGCCCTGTGATCACAAGATACCATCTGGAAAAATTTAAGCCAAATCTTTAGTGCATACCTTACACCAAAATAAATTTTAGACGGACTTAACATTCAATGACCTTTAACAAATTCCTTTTGTGTTTATGCCGTATGCCAGATGTTAGTTTAGGCGCTTAGAATGCAAAATAGCCATGACTTCTGCCCTCCATGGAGTTTATAGTCTAGTTGGGGAAGCAAATATTGAATAGATGAACTAGACTATGCTTCTTCTTAAAACAAAGGTCACAGAGGAAACATGAGTGCCGGGAGAGAGAAGAACAGGCTTGGTGGAAGCTTCCCTAGAGGCTAACCAGGAAAGAGTTCTCTGCAGAGATACCATCTACTCGTGAGATGAGAAGGAGCAAAGACCATCACAGACAGCGGGAAGAGTGGCCGAGAGAGCCCAGGAGTTGAGAGACAACACACAAGAAGAAAACACAGTAAAGACTTATTTCTGCCCCCCATACAGTTTACAGTCTAGCTGGAGAAACAAATGCTGAATAAAGAGACAGAGTGGCACAGAGTGAAGAAGGCATTTATAAACATGATTCTTTTTTCTTAAGCTAAAACCTTATGCTATTCAGACAACATCAGAAGGTTTTAATATCTTCATGGTAGAACCCCCATGAAAATGAAGGTACTGATAAACTGGGGAGAAAAAAATGTAATTTTTTCTAACAATTAATAACAGTTATTAATTATTAATAAATATTATCAGTAATATTGATAGTAAATAATATTATTAATAAAAATGTCTTAATAACAATAATAATAACAAATACTTCTCATTACTATACAGAAACTACCTAAAACTAAATTTCAGAAAGTTTTGGCATTCCCAAAAGGGTGTTGAAGGTCAGGAGAATTCATAAAACAAACAACTCAAATGGCCGATAAACACAGGAAATCTTCTAAATTCTAACACACAGAAATACCCACTCAAAGGCTGGAGAGTTGAACCACTTGCTGCTGTAGAGGAGCCAGATTCAATTCCCAGCACCCACATGGCAGCTAATAACCCTCTGTAATTTAAGATCGGGGGGGGGGGGGGATCTCACACCTTCTTCTAGCCGCTGTGGTCACCAGACATAGTGTAGACCTCTTACATACCAACAGGCAAAACATTCGTGCACACATAAAAAATTCTTTAAAAAAAATATTGTGTGTGTATAGTCCTCAAAACGTTCTTTTTCTTCTTTCTTGCTTTTTGTTTGAGACACAGTGTTGCTCAGGAGTCCAGGCTGGCCTTAAACCTGAGAGCTACCTTGGCCCCCGCAGGGATTACAGGCTTAAGCGACTGCTCTCAACAGCTGTCCTCAAAACATTAACAATGGTTATCTGGCTGATAAGATTAAATGTAATTTTACTTTTTTCTTCATGTTTTATATACATTCTGTGTTTTTTCTAGAATATATATGTGTGTATATATATATATATATATAGTCATACATATATGAAAATAAGTCAAAGCTGTTTTCATACTGAGATGGGTCAAACATGAGTCACAGCAGCCAGTACTTTGGGGCTGACAGGTAATCCTCTTTGGTTTCCTCCCCAGGGGCGTTGTTTGATCAGCCTGGCCTTCTGAACCCTTGGGAGCAGGCTATTACTCAGGGGAGGCGATATTCTTCTCCAGCACCTCTCTGTCCCAGGTTTAGACGCCGTTGCCATCCACCTAAGTCTCTGGCTCAGCGTATTCTCTTTCCCCGGGGGAGACAAAGCCCTTTGCATGCTCTGGTTCATTGCGCGACTGGAGGTCAAGTCACCGCAGCCTCAGACGCAGGTGTCTGGGGTGACACAGAGCGACATCGCGCCTCCGGAATAAGGGCAGCTCTTCCGCCTTCAAGGCTGTGAAATGTCAGGCGTGATTAGAAAGGTCACTTGTCCTGACAGCTCTCTGCTTCCCGGAGAGCAGCCTTCCTGCTGTGAACATTCTTAATTGTGTTTCCCGTGGTGGGTGTCAGCCTGCTCAATTCCTTATGAGGACGGAAGTCCCACCTTCCACCCATCCTCCAGGGAGAGAGAGGAGGGGGGGAAAAAGCCAAAGATCACAAAACCTTGGGAGGCAGGAAGTGGGGCGGGGACCGAGGCAGTTCTCAGACATCGAGAGTGCCAGGGGGATTTATTTCTAGGAATAGTGTTTGCGCAGAAAAAGGAAACGTCTGTGAAGGAAAGGTGACCACTCTCCTGGAGTGTGAGAGGTAGTTGGGTCCGAACACAGAATCGGGGGTGGGGAGGTGGGGGGGTGAGGCAAGCCGCCAGTATGAGCACACAGAACTGGAGGCAGATGGTCTCTCTAAGGCGCGGTGCTCTTTGCCCCACCCCAGAAACTCCCAGGCTGCGGATGAGGGATGCCTACAAAGCACAGAAAATGAAGTGCCCAGGAAGCAGGTGGTCTGAGCATCTTATTTCAGAATCCTATCCTAACGGTAGAGAATGGGCGTGTTTAAGAGCCTGGCCATATTAGAGGAACCTAAGCAGAGGACCTTTGCATGGATGGAAGGAGAGGGGGAGAGAAGAGAGCTTCTGGACTGCAGGGCAGCCAGGGAGGACTCTGGAGTCTGTCAGAACCAGCCTGCTGTGGGTTTCTCCCTGAGTCCCTCAGCGCTTTCGCTACTATGGTGAAATATCTGAGGACTGCTACTTTGTAAAGAAAAGAGATTTCTCTTGGTTCAGAGTTCTGGAGGTGAAAGTCGGAGGAGCCATTATTTGTTGATGGCCTCCTTTCTGGCAGAGTCCCAAGGTAGCACAGGGCATCTTGAGGCAACAGGCAGCCACCCCACCCCCATCCCGACTTCTTATAAAGCCACTGGGATCCAATCCCTGGAGTTCTATCCAACTTGCCATATCCAAACCCAACTCCTCTCCCAAGGCCCCCTCTTTAAACATCAGCTTAAGCTTCACAGTGAAGATCAAACTCCAGCGTGAATTTCAAAGGACAAACCATATTCAAACTGTATCACATACTAAGCCATATCCTCCAATTAATGTTCTTATAGAAGACTTGCCCTCTGGTGATCAATTGATATGTTAGCTGGACAACTACCTTACAGCGAATTAATTGTTTGACAATGTTATTGTGTATGTGTGTGTGTGTGTGTGTGTGTGTGTGTGTTTCTGCGTATGATGCATGTGTGTACGTACGTGTGCACAGGGACACAAGCACATATGTATATGTGCGTGTAGAGGCCAGAGATTGACATCTGATATCTCCTCTTCTTACTTTCTACCATATGTTTTAAATTTATTTGTTCATTTTATTTATGTGTGCACGCCTGTGTGAGTTTATGTATCATATGTGTACAAGTGCCCTCAGAGACTAGAGGGCATCAGATTCCCTGGAAATGAAGACAATTGTGAATCTCTTGACACGGATGCTGGGAACCAAGTCTGAGTCCTCTGCAAGAGCAGTAAGCACCCTTCATCACTGAGCCATCTTCATAGTCCCTCTATTATATATATATATATATATATATATATATATATATATATATATATATTTGAGACAGTCTCTCACTGAACCTAGAGCTCACCAATTTGTCTAGGCCGGCTATCCAGCAAGTTCCAGGATCCACCTGCCTCGGCCTCACTAGCACTGGGACTGTAGACACGTACTGCCATACATAGCTTTTAACATGAGTGTTGGGGATCCCAACTCAGGATCCTGGGCATTCATGGCAAACCCTTTACCAACACAATGGTCTCCCTGGCCCCATGTTTTCTTATTTGTATAGAGACTTCTGGGGAAATTGGGGATTTTTTGTTGATTTATCATATGTTATTAGGGAAGTACAGTAGAGAAGCTGGACTCTAAAACACCAAATCCAATTTCCCCATTGGTCACTAAATCCCCTCTCCTAACTGGAGGCAGCCAGTTCCCCACCATCTCTGCTGAAACAGGCAGACACATCATTCAGCAGGCAGATGAGCCCCTCTCTTGCTAACTACTGCTCTAGGGGCTGGGGCAGTGTGTGGGGTGAGTTATAGGTTCTACAAAGATAATTAAATTCAGATAGAGATCAATGGAAGATACCAGAAAGTAATCAAAGAAAGCCTCTCTAAGGAGAAAATTTGAGCAGAGACAGGAATGAGCTGGTGACTGTTGGGGGGAGTTTCCTGCTCCTGACAGCAAGGTGCACATTCACAGGCCCTCAGGTAGGAGCAGGATCGGCTGCCATGGATGAGGAGAAGGCAGGAAATGAAACGCAGAGGCACCATGAGACTGTCTCTCGTTGCCTTGATCATGGAAGAAACTTCACGCTAACTAATGGGAAACAAAGTTTGAGAGATTTTCTTCTCCAGACTTTCATGGTGTGACAACAACAACAACAACAAAAATCATTAAAAAAAAAAAAAAAAA
>CABHPQ010000451.1:4528-14990 GCA_902168405.1 Peromyscus aztecus
CTCTCTCTCTCTCTCTCTCTCTCTCTCTCTCTCTCTCTCTCTCTCTCCAGCTCAAGAGATCAAGTAAGGTAAAATCTCAATTCTTTTTGTTGTTAACATTTTCTTCTAGACATGTTGATACTTACACTAAAATGGTTGCTAATGATATTTGCTTATACTGTTCTGATGCAGAACACAAGTATTTATTTCATATATAGTTTTTTTTTTGAGGAAGTATTTTTCTCTGTAGCCTGAGCTCACCTGAAACTCCTTGTGTTGTAGGCCAGGCTGACCTAAAAGACATACTGCCCTACTATCTTAAGCTCCAGAGAGATATGACCTATGTACATAGATTATCTGTAATGCAAACCAACTAAAGCTCTGTCCTACCCCCCCCCGCCATCTTTATTTTCCATGATCACAGTGTTACTGCTCTTCTATGACATCAATTTTTCTAGAGCAGCCTAAGACACATCCTATCCAGAAGTAAAGTGAAATCATAAAAATAGTTGAGAGGAAAAAATAACATATACTGTAAGACTCAAACCTATTTTCCAGAGTGGGGGTGGGGGAGTTGGGGGGGGGCTTCAGAAGAAAAGATTTTTCTTATCAGGAGGAACTAATTATAGACAGTTCACTGTAGAATGAACCTGACTGATATTTAATACACATGGGAGGAAAATCAGTTGATCCAGTTTGCCTAGAGTATTTGAGGTGAAACACACGGTAAACCTGAATTGACAGGGACTATGTGGGAAAGCACCTTAAATATTATTTAATAATTGGGACTTAATCCTACTGCAAATTGGGAGGTTGTAGTAGAGTTTTATTCAAAGTATGGAAAATATAGCTTGTTTCTTTCTTTTACAATAAAGAGTGATATCATGTTAGGGTGAAAAAAACATTACAAATTAAACATGGAAGTAACTGAAGAAAGAAGTGAACACAATAGAAGACTAAAATTTGGAAGAGGAGATAAATATTCAAAGATTTTTATATATGATATGGAAAGACAACAATCTTAGAATTAGACAACATGCAGTTCCATAAGGAAAACTTAACAAGAGGTTCTCCCCAAAGTGGAACTTGAAGGTTCCACTGATGGAGGAAGCCTTTGACAGATGATGGACCACATGTGTGTCAGAACCAAAATGTGTGTTGGCTCTGGTGGACAAGCGTGTATCCTCATTCTAAGAGTATTTGTCCATCATAAATAATTTTTTTCACATAATAGTTCCCAAAATTTCACATAAAATGTTTTTTTTCACATATGTAGATCTAATTGAAAGATTTCAGAATTTGTTTAAATCAAGATATATGAGAAAATTACAATCATTCAGATTGTGAGCTTTCTGACAATGAATCAGACTTTGTAGTAACACGTATGGCTAACCTACATTTAGTGTGTGCACACACTATTATAGAGGACTTTTTTTCTTTTCACATTACCATGTCCTTTTCTAAAAGAGCAAGTCCGTATAGGTCTCCTGATAACCTGGTGCATTTGGAGTTGTTGAGTAAGATTAGGATAGGAAATAATACATAAACAAAATTCATCCTTGTTTGACAACAATTGTGGTCAAGTTTTTATATGAAGTAAATCTAAATTTTGTTGTTCCAAAGGAGAGCCAACACTTACACTGATGCTTTCATTTTTTACTTAATTATTGAATAAATATGGTTAAATGACCAAATGTACTCCAAAAAAATTCAAATTGTGGGGTCATAGTCACAGTGAAAATACAAATGTTTTACCTAGAGAATTCCCCTTAGCAATAAAGAAAGTTAATTAATAGTCTATTATATAATGTATGAATGAATCCACTTCCTTTTTAAATGCAACTTAAGCTCTAGGGTATACTTTATGTAACTTAAGTGGGAAAGAATTGAAATGAATCCCCGAAACTTAAAACATAATGGCATAGTTTCTTTTCTTTTCTTTTCTTTTTTTTTTTTGTTTGTTTTTTGGTTTTTCGAGACAAGGTTTCTCGAGACAGGGTTTCCCTGTGTAGCTTTACGCCTTTCCTGGGTCTCGCTCTGTAGACCAGGCTGGCCTCGAACTCACAAAGATCCCCCTGGCTCTGCCTCCCAAGTGCTGGGATTAAAGGCGTGTTCCACTACCGCCCGGCATAATGGCATGGTTTTATCAGTGTGGGGAGCATAGATATAAAACTCCTTTGGCATTACCTATAGTAATCATTTACTTTTTTGTAATGCTATCTATACTCAGAGACATTAATTTAAAAAATTACCATTTTTAAGCAAGGCGGTGGTGGCGCACGACTTTAATCGTAGTACTCAGGAGGCAGAGCTAGGTAGATCTCTATGAGATCCAGCACAGGCACCAAAACTACACAAAGGAACCCTGTCTCAAAACAACAACAACAAAAAACAAAAAAAAAAAACACCCCAAAAAACAAACAAACAAAAAAATTTAGCCTTTCACTTACAAGCCCTAACCGAATTATTTTTCTTATATAAGAAATATTACAATTAATCATTATATTTATATGAAAACAACGTTTTTAGTGTATAATCATCTTTAAGGATAGGAAGTCTTTATCTTCAAGGAGGTAAGACTGCTGCCAGAATCATTCGGGAATACTCAAAGCCTGCCCACTCAGGCAAAGAAACTTCAGTCTTGTTCCATCTCTACTATAACTACTTCATTATTCCCGTTTTGGAGTTAAAACTCTCTTCAAAACTTCCCAATCTGGATGAGTGAGCTCTCTACCACCTGCAAGTCTAACACTTGGAAAGTATCATCCAGGAGGATTATCATGAGTTTGGAGCCAATTGATATGTATATTGAGTTCCAGCTATCCTAAACTACCCAGTAAAATCTTATTTTAAAAAATTAAAAACAAACAAAAGTATGCACAGTAAGCAAAGCCTGTCCTTTCTGTCCTTATATGTCCCAGAGCCTCCAGGACTGCTCTACAGTGATCCTTCACTGAACCTACACAGAAGTCACCAATGGAAAAGATGTTGTGGGATAAAGTTTTCAGCTGTTGTATGTTTTCAAATGACATGGACTTGGAAAAAGATCTGCACTAGACAACATTTGGTTCCCAGTATTAGCCTGCTAGTATTTGGAGGGTGAGCTACCAAAGCCCATGCTGTAACAATTCCAAATGTTGTTTCACACATTAAACCTACTGCTTAATATTGCCTGTTCCTCAGGCAATATATTTTACACATTATTAAGGACATCATTTCTTAGCAGTCATTTCTTGCCAAAGATTTTAAAAAACAAAGCCATAAAATAAACCTTTCACAACAAATCTAACACAATGAAAGTGTCCAAAAGATGTGTGTTTTCCCAGAGAAGAGTGGACTGTTTTGACAAATAAGGTGAAATAATTAGGAAAAACCCATGTCTAATACAATAAATGTCTGAAGTATAAAACTATAAAACCCTGTTCAATTACTTTGAGTTATATATAGTAGTTGTAGTTAAACACTAATTAAGTATATCTGCATTGGCTTTACTGAGACATCAGAAATGTTTATAATGTGGAAAAAGTTTCATGAAAACGTTGATAAATACTGTCCTTGATTTTGTAGTTTTCTTTTATGCTATGTACAACCCATTTGAAAGCTGGTGCTGGGAATGTACCCAAACACAATGGTTCCTATCTTGTTAAGTTAAAGTAAAAACAAAGACAGATGGAAGTGTAAGCAAAGAAGGCCGAGGAAGTACAGATATTATTTCCAGTGCGGTGACCTCCTTGAAGAGACGATGAAGTAGAATCTCATCTGTGGAAACAATATTGATATTAGGACTCTATTCCCAAGCATGCACAGTTTTGAACGGTGAGTTCCTGAACATGATCATTTTAGAGTAATAATTTGAGAAGAAAAAGCAGTACACACATTTTTTTTAACTTGCTTTATATGGCAGAGCACATGTTTACAAGGCTACAATTTTGGACAGGAATGCCTCTGGGTATGTTCAGATTGTATCATAGAAATTTAGCTCAAAATAAAGGAGAAGGCACTTTGAAGGAGTACCATATGGAAGTCTGCCCCTCCATGTGCCTGCCTTGCTTGGTAGCTAATAGCAGACAGTCTCTGTGAATCTAGCTAGTCAGAATGGATAACTGTGAAGCCCAATGTATGTGATTTAGGACACTAAGCTCTGGAAGGGGACATTTTAATTTTAAGTGACTTGGGGACTATAAGCAAAGACATATTAAGGAAAGATGTATTCATTCCTGTGATTTTCACTATGACTAACAAAATGTGTTAAGCTTGATTAGCAATGCAAGCATTACCTCATATGGCAATATGTTCAAAGTAAGACATATGTCAGCCATGGTAAATTTGCCATTTGTTTATCAGATTCTATTGGCCCCACCTGTTTGTAATGGCTGTCTTGCCTCTGTTTTATTATTTTCAGGTTTGTAAGATGGCTATTACCCGAAGTATGACCCTTACTCCTCTTTTTTACATCTACTGTGAAACAAAGGTTTCTTTCCTAGCCTTAAGAAAGATGCTAATTATTCATATGTGACGAGCCATATAGGGTATATGCCTACCTATAAGTAGTGACATTAATCTTGGGGATATCCTCTGTTAGGTCCTGATTCAACTTATAACACGCTGTACATCAATTACAGACAAGCATTTTTACTTAGACTAATCAGAACACTATGAAACCTATGTTCTTTTAAAAGGAAATAACAAGTATCATACAAGTGATTTCAGAATTAATCTTATTTCTTTACATCAAACAAAACTTCTCAAAATGGTGCAGGTGAAAATAAACAGATTTTATGGAACTTTCAAGGAGTTATACACTGTTAGTAACTACCTTTGTTGCTCATTCAATACATATGGGAGGATGCATAGAGACTGTGACAATATGAAGATTACTAGAATGTTGTAGCCTTCAACACACATAGTCGAGTAGGGGGGGCCAAAAATGTGAACCACACAGCTATGTACAGATTAACACCTTTGATTCAAGTTGTTCTGTTTTGTTTTGGTAAACTCATTGCAAAGACTTCAGTCTGCATGTTTGTCTTCACCATTTTTCACTTGATCCTGATTACAGAACATTCATTGAATACTCAATTTCATAAAAGTCATCACCTTAATCTATCTTCTAGTAGCATGGCCTGAGGTAGACTAAAGAAGTTGGATTGAGAACACTGCCAAGAAAGAATGGATGAAAGACTCTCCTTATGTTTGAAGTAGGTTTTTTTGTTTTTAGTTATTTAACCATCTGGTTGATCAGGATTGCAACAGCAACAACAAAGCTTGTATGTTAGTAGAAAATCAGGTGAGCAAAAGCCACATTCGCTCAGCTAATGATGATGTTAGCCTACTTAGTTTACGTTCTCCATGCTTAAGAGTTATTTATGCTTGTTAACCAGAAGCCATAGTGACATTTCACTAATTAAATCCTTTCCTTCAACTATCTTAGGTTCTGTTCCTGTAACTTACTATGGATTGCTTTCCAAACAGCACAGAGCTACACTTACACATATGACAGGGCATTCATACAGATGGTAAGATAGTGGAATGACCTTTTATAGACCACGAGTCATGGGGGGAGTCTGTGTCTTACTCAGGTATTCCTATTCCAGGATATTTCAGCAATGGTTGAATTCAAAAGATCATGCTTGGGAAAATGACTATAACCACTTCATCTCTATGTACCAGATATCCTTAATAAGTCCAAAGGAAAAAATGAATTTCTAAATGCATATGGCTCTTATATGTGGGATAAAATGTGAACCTATATTTAAAAAGGAAGGGGTTTTCCTAAGTTCCTGTCACTTTATGGCACTGTGAGATGTTCTGTATGCTGTGAATGTGTTGTTCTGATTGGTTGATAAATAAAAAGCTGATTGGCCAGTAGCCAGGCAGGAAGTATAGGCAGGATAAACAGACAAAGAGAATTCTGGGAAGAGAAAGGCTGAGTCAGGAGACACTAGCCCACTAGACACTAGGGAGCAGCATGTAATGGCACACAGGTAAAGCCATGAAACACATGGCAACATATAGATTAACAGAAATAGGCTGAGTTTAAATGTAAGAGCTAGTCAGTGGTAGGCCTGAGCTAATGGCCGAGTAGTTTTAATTAATATAAGCCTCTGTGTGTTTACTTGGGTCTGAGCAGCTGTGGACTGGGTGGGACACAGAAAAACTTCAGCTACAAACACGTGGGGGACTTGAGTGGGAAAGATTTGTCCTGACCATGGGAAGGCTAGGACATAGGAAATCTTCTGGCTACATTATGGAATGACTGTTAAAGTAGCTACAGAAATAAAATAAATAATTCCTTGTATCTACCCACAAGGTGATATATTATTTCCTGGGCCCACATACCTGGGGGCATATCAAGAGAGCCTATTGTGATATGTCTGTGTGCATAATTCTGGACTAGCCCGCTCCCAACTCCATCATGGACAATAAGACACTTTGGAGAAAAGATGTTCCCTCAGTATGTGCTCCTGAGAGAACCGAATGAGCTGAGTTTCTGGCTAAAACACTGGCATTATGTAAATGAATGTTTTATTTGACTATGAACAACTAGTGAGCATCTTTAAGTAATTCACCACACCCCAACACATGTGTTCTTCAATTTGTAAACACAATTTCTTTTTACAGATGTCCTGTCATAGCTCTGATTCAATTACCACTTAAGACACATGATTGACATTGAAAATTGGATCTGAAACCCTCACCCATATATCTATTTATGTTTTGAAGATAATTAACCCATACAGCTGATTTTTATTTAAGTGTATTTTACTTTTAAAAAAAATGGTCTCTCTAGGAATGAAACAACACTCTGAAATGATCAGTCAGCTAAAGCTGGTATAGCAATATGGAGAACAAACCCCAATGTGGTAATGTCCAGTGGTGCTGAACAAACTAAGAAAATTCATTTTCTGCCTGCAGGTCAGTATTTTAATCCTTCTCCTGAAGGAATGGGAGAGGAGAATATATTTACCAGTAAACAGTTTTGACTTTGTTAATATCTGAACAAATTCATTTAAAGTTTTCATTTCAAGGAGACCTAACAAATTACAAATTTCAAGAGTTAAAATTGGAATTATTATATACATTTGTCATATGAATATATATTTCTACATGTACATTAAAATGATTTAATGTTGTAATAACAACACTCTGCTGCTCATAACTTTTTATTAGTGACTTGAAAAATATGTGTATAGTGTCATATCTACCCATGTTTAGAACACTGTATTTCTCCATCTTTCATGTTCTCAGAAGAGAAAACCAACCTACTGTGACCTTTTCAGTATTCTGTAATTTGATTTGCTTTCCATGACACCTCTCCCAATTTACCATGCCTGAACCTGTGATTGGAACAGCCAGTCAAGATGGAGAACACTGAAAAGGTCAGTACTGTCCTATGCAAATTTCCAAGAGAAGTGGTATTTCCATGTGGATATATGCTTTTCATGACAATTGGCATAAGAAAAATGTGGGCAAGAATATATTCATCTTATATGAGCAAAAGAAAGGAAAGTGTTATAGTGATTAGAAATATATATGTATATGTGTATGTGTTACTTTTAATGTTAGAGAAACATTGCTTATCAAAACAGTTCAACAACAGCTATGAAACTCTAGAAGAGAACAGGATCAGATAATTGTCTCAATTTCTTTTGAAATTTTCTCAAAGCTGGCCCCTTATGACATACTTTCTCTAGAAATACCTCACCCCATGATATTCCTCAAACAGGCACCAACTGTGGGCTAGGTATGCAAATGCCCAAGGCTTATGGGAGACTTCCACAACTACCATACAAAGCTTATCTGCAATCTTATGGCAAAATAAGGAAGTGATATGCCTTTCTCCAATATCTTGGAACCATCAGGAAACCTAAAATAATATCTTGTACACACAAAAACATTGTTGGTCAACAGCAGTGCATGAAATTTATGTTTATATGTTTGTCTGTTCTTTGATGAAAACCTTCTCTGTGAACATTTTTGTTTCAGGTGTTCCTAGCACCTGAAAGCATCGTAGACCCTGTGTTGGTGAAGAGTCACCAGAAAGCGACAGGACAAAAACTAACTTGTTCTTGATTTATTTCTTAATTTCCTATGTTTCTCCTTGGGAGGGAAAGCAGGATGAGAAGCAGCGTCACTGCGGGACCCGTAGACTATTCTCTTGCTTCTGTCTTTATGGTGTTGGAACTACAGAGTGACCATGTATGTCCCACATGCAAGTGAGCCATTGGCTGTGCCCACCTCTGATCAGAATACAGGTTGGTGGAGAGCAGTCTAAGGGAAATCTCCAGCCCAAACTGCTCGTCTACGAGGCTAGACTGTTCTAGGAGCTCAAGATTCACTAAGGAACCACTTCAGAAAATAAAAACAAGCAGATAATCAAACACACATTACTGAGTATTCTCCATGTACAGTAAAAATATTTTTATCCTGTGAAATCGTGTAACCATTCTATTGCATTGCCAGAGTTCCATTTAAGTACAGATAGTATGAATTTCCAGGTTAAAACCATAATTATAATATTAAAAAGCACACTTACTATTATTATTACTTACAAAGAAAAGAAATAAAAAATGTGGATGCATCTATTTATGATGAGAAATAAAATTTACATTGAGATGTAAAATACAGAGTAGTAACTTCAAATATATTGGAGAAAACCTCCCTCAGTAAATGAGGATAGTTAAGTTGTGCATGGATAAAAGAATATTCATAAGTTCATGTTATCTCAAGTTTGAGGTCTCCTCTTAAACCAATTTCAAAATCTATATGAAAATGGAAAGATCTAGGAAAGAAAAAGCCCTTGAGACAGAACTAAATAAAGTCTTACATATGCATCCAGAGTGATGTATGGTAAGTCACCAATGAAACAAAGTATTCTGTATTCTGTCTAGAAATATCTGCATGGGAGATATAATGTTAAAATGCATTTGGATCAGAACACTAAAAGAAAAAAAAGAAAGAAACTTTTAAAAAATATTGGATATAATTATCATTAAAAGTGGGATAATTTCATTCACAACATAAGAAAGCATCAAATATAGATCAGGTAAAATAATACCCAAAGTTAAAACCATAAGTAAAAAATATTGTTGAATGTCTCTCTAAAAGTACAAATGACATCTTTGTTACATAGAATATAAAACATAAAAGTTACTAAAAATTAGCTACTTTAAATAAAACAAAGTTATTGACTGGAGAGAGAAATATAATTGAAATGAAAAATGAATTGGATTATTTTCCTAACAGGCTCTATCTGTTACCAAGAGAAGTTTTCTTGAAGAGAAGTAAGGGCAACACTTACCTGAAGCTATGAGGACAGATGCTTAGAATGAAGTTAGGGATTATGGTGGTTTAGTGATGTGGTGGATCCCAGTCCCAGTGGATATTTATACAAAACACTTCTGCATCAAGGCTCAGAGAATGTTTAGGAAAAAGAGGTAGAAAGCATATAAGTGCAGAGGATCAGGGACTTTGCTTGTTGAATGTGTCTCTTAGTATTATCAGAAGCTACACTCATAAGATTTTGCCTACATGACTGCCTAAATATAAGGTAAACAGGGATAATAATGACATGCCAAAGTGGATAGGGAAAGCACAAGAGGCCTCAACCCTATACAAAGAATTTCAGGCAACTAAAGAATGAGAAAACAGTCTTCCCAAGAGAATAACACACAAATTGGTTATCTAAAACCAAATAATTAGTCATGAAAACATGCTTTATAAGTACCATTATACAAACTAAGCAGGTTATATTTAGAAACACACACACACACACACA
The DNA here is from genome assembly GCA_902168405.1 of Peromyscus aztecus. Taxonomy (NCBI): domain Eukaryota; kingdom Metazoa; phylum Chordata; class Mammalia; order Rodentia; family Cricetidae; genus Peromyscus; species Peromyscus aztecus. Next base: position 14,286 of record CABHPQ010000451.1, read on the forward strand.
CACACACACACACACACATGTATGAGTGTATGTAACACCAATTAATGAAAATAGTGGCCGTGAATATGAAAAAGAGAAAGGAAAGGTATATGGAAGGATTTGTAGGTGGAAAAGACAAGTGTAAATGCTCTATTACAGTCTCAAAGATAAAAGAAATGTGGGTAAAATGATAATAATGAATTGGAAGAATTTTTAAATAGATGAAGTACCTTGTGAAGACTATTATAGTCTTTATAGTGTGTGCTTTTAGTTCCATGGTTCTTTTCTTTCCCCCTTGTATGTGATCAAAGGAATGGTGCCTATGGTGGGGGGGGGTGGGCTACTTGAATATTGCTGACTAGGGCCTAGTGGGAAACCTTCTGTCACAACTAAAGTGATCTCCAGTTATCCTTTAATTTCTTTCCACGTGTTAGAGGAAAGTTACAGAATGAACCAGCATCTCCCTTCCAAAACTCTCTTATGCCATAATGCACATACCCACCTGATATATGTCTGCCATTTTCCCTCAGCAACATTCAGGCAATTCAGAAGTGTGCTCTGAGCCTTCAAAGTGTGCACAATTTAAATTCTCTTTATAAATACCTTTTACCACTGGTATAGTCAAGAATGTGAAGAACAATTGACAAATCTAATATCCAAACTTATTATAGAGAGAGAAAGAGAGAGAGAGAGAGAGAGAGAGAGAGAGAGAGAGAGAGAGAGAGA
>CABHPQ010000451.1:15000-42012 GCA_902168405.1 Peromyscus aztecus
AGAGAGAGAGAGAGGACATATAGAATAGTGCATCATACTTTCAAGGAAATTAAAAGTGGATTGTGAGGCCTGAAGATATGGTTCAATTGTTAAGACTGCTTGTTGCTCTTTTAGAGGTAGAGTTTGGTTCTAGCACCCATGTCATATGACTCACAAACACCTGTAAACTCCTGGAGATCCAACACCCTCCTTTGGCCTTTACAGGTGCCCACAAGCACAATCAATCAATAAATAATACAAAAATATTTTAATAAACTGTTTTAGATTGTATTACCATAGATTATAACACCATAAAAGGGGAAATAAAAGACAAGAAAAGTGCATCTTCTTATATTAAAAGCAACCATAACTAAACAATGATAAAGTGAAACAAAACATTTACTGATTTGTGATTGTCACTCAACTTCACTCATGAAATAAACAACAATACATCAGTAAAATCAAGTACAATATCTTGTTACATTTAACAACTTATACATTATCAAAACACACAACAAATATAGCAAGAAATTTCATATTGTTAAAGCACTTTATAGTTTTAAAATATTTAGAAAGAAATTAGAATTCCTTTTTGTTTGCAGTGCTAAGAATGGAGTCCACTTTGTGGAGAAAGCCTAAAATCCAATAAGGAAAATGGTTGGCTGACCTCATGAATATTTCACCAATGAGCTCATCTTACTTCTAACCAAAGTGTGTGGTGTCTTTAGCCACAGGATCTTACCACCTTGTAGTAATGGCCAATCAAGATTAATTATAATAGTTTTCTTGTTAAGTTCCTCTGGGGCTGCTATGACCCAGAATTAATAGACGGGAAATCTGGGATGAGCACTGTGATTTTCACTTAATAAGTCATGTTTTCTTGGAGCCATATTGTTGGCAATGTATAATACTCTTGTTTACACTCTTTCTTCTCTTTAAATTGTGCTTGAATTAACTTATAAACAAGTGAGATTTCCTAAGCCCTCTTCATATATCTTTAATTTTGGTTAAACCATTCAGTTACCACATTCCCGTGTTCCCTTTCTTCCACTACCCCAATTCCTCTTCTCAGGTGCCACATTGTCACTTCTATACAGTACAGTGAGTAGAAACCAGTACCTAAGCATTACCCACTTTTAAATGGACTGGGGGTGGCCTTCAGTGGTACCTCTGTCTTTGAGTCACTTATACTTCTATAAGTAATCCCAATAAACTCATTGGTTGACCAATCTGGACTTTGTTGGTATTCATACTGCTGCCTGTTATTGATCCTTATCTGGGGTAAGTAAATGTTTGTTCACATCTTTCAATTAATACTGTTACACAACACTCTCCCTATCCTAAGGTTCAGGGAACATCTCAGAGAAGGGGTGAAAAAGTGTAAGAGTCAGAAGACACTAAGGAGTATTATGAAAGTATAGCTTCTGGACATGACATGGCTAGTACAAATATAAACTCACAGTAGTTGTGATTGTCCATATAAGACCTCTACAAGATCAAGAAAGTTAGAAATTCCAGTATGAAATAGAAGTTACTTCTGATGCCTCATCTCATCTGAGCTGATAATGTCAGTTAATGGCTACTGAAAGAAAGGTAGTCACTTTTAATTGGGGAGAGGCACCTTTTGGTAAGCCTTCCATACCCAAGTAAATGACCTCTACCACATGAGCACATAGAGAGCAGTAACTAGACTTGGTTTATTTTTAGAAATTGAAAAGACATGAAGTTGGAAGGTAGGTTTTGTTTCAGGAATTAGGGGGAACTGAAGAGGATTGATTGGGGTAGATACAACCAAGATACATTGTATAAATGTATGAAATTTTCATAAAATAAGAAAAGAGATCTGCCTTTCCAGGTAGAGTTTAAAACTTAGGTTTTACTCAACTTTTCATCTTTAAATACTGACCGAATAAAAAATTAACAGTGTATATACCAGTGACCCTAAAGTATAAAGCAACAAAAATCTGTTAGCTCTTACAGTTTTTAAATATCTATCTGTTTGCTGCTGAATCTGTGTACAACCTGGCTGGTTGAACTACTATGGGGTGTTAAGTAGTGCTGTGTCTTTGAGTTTCTTAGATTGGGTTACTAGCTTACCTGGCCATGGCTGTAGGCTTCAGAGTGGTCTGCATAAAAGTTCTCAAACTGAGAATAGAATTCAACAAAAACAATGCCATTAAGGTTATCATCTCTTGTGTCACACAGTCACTTCTATAAATTTCAGTGAATAGAAGTCAGCACCTCAACACAACCTGTGATTAAAGGATTGGAATCAGGTCTCACATTTTGAACAGGAAAAATAGAGAATACATAGACATATTATAGTCTTACCACAGCAGCAAGATATTAAGCTCAACTGAGGAATTTAATCTATGGACTTAAAGCATTTTAAGGTTAATGGTCAATCTCAATCATATCTTATAGTAAGGAGTGTTTCTCAGCATGATTTCTTGGATGGGTCAAACTTGAAATATAAAGGTCAAAGCACACAGCTTTTATATAACTATTACATACTACCCATCTACTGAACAGGAAAAATCAACATAAAGATAATAAAAATACTATCACCTATTAGACTTGTTAGGATAAAGCTTTATGTTAAATTAGATGCATAGAATGCTAGATTGTCTATATGAATAACTAGCTTTTTTATTAGACAAATATGTTCTTAAATATTATAAAATAAGGTAGATATGTCATAACAATCATTGCTGAAAATATGTGTGCTTATGGGATCATTTGGGGTATACCATTTGTTCTCAGTTTTCATGAACTCTTTAGGTTGTACAAGGAAAGAAAAGAATGTAGCTATTCTATTAAGGGTTGCATTTTAACACCTATGGCTGCAGGATTTTCTATATTTTGTACACAGAATAAAATTTATTTATGAGTAAGGATGAAATGGTATTCATCTTTTATTCCCAGATATTCCCTTTCTAACAAAATATCAAGTTAAATTGTCTGGCAAGCTAGTGTAGCAGAACTTGCATTCACATCAGGAAAAGCTTTATCTGGCTGAGAGTTGCCAGGCTTACATTTAAGTAACATCAAACACATTTTCCCATGGTTGAAGTGAGTGCCTTTCGAGACTTGCCATGTAATTTGTAGTTGGTTACTTGAAATGGTTTTTTTATTTGGTATTAATAATGAACCCATTTAAAGTTATTCTGTGAACAATTTTAATTTGATGTTTGGTACTCTTTGAGAGTTATAAAATATCAAATGTTGCTAGAGTGAGTGTAGGGAAATTCACAACCAGCAATTTTTACAGTTATTTAACCACAATGCCAAGTTTCTTGAAAATAAAAACTGTCATGATATTGTGTTCCCCAAAATATTGTGCACCCTAATAAACTTATCTGGGGTCAGAGAATAAAACAGCCAGCATTGTAAACATCTTTTCACCTTATCCGTGAAACAAATGGAGATTTAGCTCCAGTTAGTTATAAATGGGGAGTCTTGCAGTGTCGTAGCTAACTTTATTTTTTCAGCTTAGAGTTCAGTTGATATTAGTCATGCTAGCTACCTGTTTTCTCATCAAGATGCCAGCATTCCTTTTATTTTCCCCAGCATAATATTTTTATTGATTATTTTGGAATTTCATATAATGAACCCCAATTACACTCGCTTCCCATTTCACCCACAACCACCCTCCCACCCTTGCACCTTCACACACATACACACACACACACATACATACATACACACACACACACACACACACACACACACACACACACACACCAAGCTCAATTTGTCTTGCCCATATACTCACTGGAGCATGGTCTAACTCCCAGTGGCCAGCCCCTTAAAGATAACTGAGTCCTTCCCCAATGCCAGCTTTCTTAATGAAAGTAACAAGTTGATCTAAATAGAATGGTTTGCTGTAGAATAGTAGTTCTACATGTTCCTCATAAGATGAAAAGATGTTTGCAATGCTGGATGTGAAATTTCATCCAGAGACCTGAGATTCAACCTGTGCTTTTCTGCCTCTTTCATCACTGCCAGGAAGAGTGGTTCTGCAACCAAAATTTAGCTGATGATGCATGATCTACAAAAGAAAGCACTTCGGCTCTTCCAAAGTGATCTTGGTGCTTAATTCATAAAAGAATTAAAACCCTGAATCTCCCAGAAAGATATGACTCATGGATGCTTATAAGTATCTTAGAAATGCTAAGATATTAGGGATCTGATGTTCTACTCCTGTATTCATTTAAGGTTTCTAAATTAGGAAAGAAAGCAGATTTGGGAGATGATACAAACCACAAGATATCTTGTTAAATCAACTTTCAAAGAATGTAAAAAAAAATTCTATATATTTAGTTTACTTGGCTAATAAATTGTACTGGACAAAAAAAAAAAAAACAACCAGTAGATACAGAGGCCAGAAAATGGTGGCACACACACCTTTAATCCTATCACTTGGGAGGCAGAGATTCATCGGATCTCTATGAGTTTAAAGCCACACTGGAAACAGCCAGGCATGGTGACTCATGCCTTTAAATCCCAGGAAGTGATGGCAGAAAGCAGAAAGGTATATAAGGCATGAGGCCCAGGAACTAGAGCTGGTTAAGCTTTTAGGCTTTTGAGCAGCACAGTTCAGCTGAGAGGCATCCAGTCTGAGGAAGCAGGATCAGCTGAGGAATTGGCAAGGTGAGGTGGCTGTGGCTTGTTCTGCTTCTCTGATCTTCCAGCATTCACCCCAATACCTGGCTCTGGGTTTGATCTTATTAATAAGAACTTTTTAAGATTCCTGCTACAAAAAAAAAACTACAGTATTTCAATAAGAGAATTCAGTATTGTAAATTTTAGAGAATCACAAATCAGTCTACTGCCTTTTACATTTGCTTTAGTGTTTCAAAGTGGCCTTTAAATATTTCTGTTCACAAGAGTAAACTTGTAATCACAAGATGATAAGAAACATGCTTAACCCAGGCATGGGTGCACTCATCTTTCTTTCTGACACTTGAAAGGCAGAGGAAGATGAATCTGTATGAGTTGGATACCGCCCTGGGCAAGGAAGAAAGAAAGGAAGGAAGAAAGAAAGGAAGGAACGGAGGGAGGGAGGGAGGAAGGAAGGAAGGAAAGAAGGAAGGAAGGAAGGAAGGAAGGAAGGAAGGAAGGAAGGAAGGAAGGAAGGAAGGAAGGAAGACTCCTAATACCCTATTAATTGAAACAAATACTATTTAATTTGTCTGTTGATCAACAATTATGTTTTAGAAATATGCAGCAGTGACAACATCTATCTGCATGTCATATTAATTTGTTAACTGACCAAAATACTAAGGAAGTAAATTTCACTTGTTGGCCACAAGTTTAATAGAGAACTGTTACTCCATAGTTGAGTCTAATGCTCTGAAGTAGTAACACTGAACAGTCAGGTCTTTTTAATTTGAATATTTTGGATCTAAATTTGTGCCTTTGATGCATTGTTGTTTCAATCTAATGTATTTGGATGATATGATTTGATTTCTTTTTTCTCTGTTTTATAAAGGAGTGAACATCAGTGTAATTTACATAAAACATTACAAACAAATCAGTTATGGTGCTTTCTTTTTTAACAGAGAATATTATTATTTTACTGGGATTAACTAGGTTATAGTGATAAAAAAACTGAAAATATCATTCTTATATCTATTGTCTATCTATCTGTTCATCTCCCTAATCTTTTCATATTTGTAAACAAATGACTTGTTATATACACACATATACATAAATATGCTTCACATATTCATTTAATAAAATAAAGTCAATAATACCTTCATGGGCATCACATTCTCAGACCTGCCTAGCAATAAGATAAGATTACTCCCCAAACACCACAGTACTCAAACACCTGCAGTCTGTTGCTCCTGAGTTGTGATCAGTATCCCTTTCACTTGGGTGTGCTCCATAAAACAGCAACAACAACCAATTAACCCAGTGTAGCTTTGAATTTCCTGGGAGCAATCACAGCTGGTGAAAACATTTTACCCAGTATTGTTTTTATGTTTCTCTTATGTTTTGTTTGACCTCTAATATCTTCAGTACTATTGTGTGTTACAAAATTTTTCTGTGTATAATATTTTAGGCTTTTAGATTTTACAGATGAAAATGAGGTATTTTTTTGTTTTATGAAAAATCTATCAAATAAAACCAATTGTAAAACTGTCAATGAGTCCCAAACTTCCTAACATTACTTCAAATATCCTAGAATCTTATGTTCAAATGTGGATGATTTTGTATAATTTGTCACAGTGTATATTACAATGTGTGTCATAATATCTACACACTTGAGTTTTTTTTTTCCCCAGAGGTGAAAAGATTGTTATTTTAAAACTCTCTTGGGAGAGCCTTGGAACATGGCTCAGTAGATAAATTGCTTGTTATACACAGTGTAAATTATCAAATATTTAAAAAAAAACTCTTGAAAATCATATTAATATTATTATGCTTTAAATCAGTTCACTTTAGTACTCACTGTTATGTGTGGTAAGGTTTTAATTCTTTTAGTCACAGTTAAGCTCTAAACTTGCAGTTCATCAAATGAAGAGGAAACATGATCATTCAACGGGACACAAGGGAAGTCAGCCATACATTTTAAAAACAAAATACCTGGTTTGCAGTTATATAGCTATAAATGATGACACAGTCTTGCAAATTCTTCTCATTATTCTGTAATAAAGTAAAAATAAGTACATTTTCTTCTAGAATTTATTATCTTTACGTAACTAGATCTGTATAAGATGGTGTTAAAATGAAATAGTTTATTAGTAACATTTAGCTTTGTTAAAGCCAAAGCAAATGGCTTATATAAACTGGTTAATGCTTGATACCCACCTCCTTTCTTTGATGATTTCTTATTGCTTGACACCCCCTGCTCCCAGAAACTTGACAAAAGAAACTTAAGGAAGAAAGAGTTTACTTTGATTTATAGACCCTAGGGAATAAAGGCCATCATGACAGGAAAGGAATGACAGCAGACAGTTGAGAAGACATTGAAATTACATTGGCTAGAAATTCATGGGAAGTGGGAACTCCATTAAAGAATTGCCTTTAACAGATTGATCTATGGACATATCTGTGGGACATTTATCAGTGTTGGAGGGTCCACTGTGGTGATATTTTATTTGTACTCTAATAAATATAAGCTTGCCTGAAGATCAGATGGCAGAGCCAGCCCCTAGTTAACCATAGAGGCCAGGCATTGGTGGCACACGCCTTTAATCCCAGCACTTGGGAGGAGGAAGCAGGAAGATCATGAGTTCAAGGTCATCCTGGGCTACATGAGCTTGATCTAGTCTAAAAGAGAAACATTCAGGCTGTGGAGCCTCATGCCTTTAATCCCAGTACAAGGAAGGTGGAGATAGGAAGTGTTATGGCTGGGCAGAGAAAGGAATATAAGGTGAGAGGAGACAGGACCCTTTCAGGCTAAGGATTCTGTAGAGATAAGAAGTCTCTCTAGTGACTGGCTGTTCTGCTTCTCTGATCTTTCAGCTTACACCTTGATATCTGACTCTGGGTTTTTATTATTAAGGCCAATTTGGATTCATGCTGCAGTCCATCCCACTGTAGGCAGTGCCTCCATTGAGCAGACGACTTTCGCTGGTGTAAGAAATCGGGCTGAAAAAGCCATTAGAAACAAGTTAGTTAACATCATTCCTCAATGGTGTTTGCTTTAGTTCCTGCCTGAAGGTTCCTACCTTGACCATCCTCAGCAACAGACTCTAACATGTAAGCTGTAATAATCCTTTTGCTTCCATAAGTGGTTTTCGGTCAGTATTTTATCATTATAACAGACACCTAACTAACTCAGAGATTGGAACCACACAAAGGGGTTTTGCTGAAATGAACCTGACAAGGTTGTTTTTTGGAGGAAGAATGTGTGGAAGGACTATGGACTTTGGGCTTAAAAAGCCCAAATTAGGTGCGCAGAGTTTAACGAGGTGTTCGGGAAATTGTGAATGACAACAGGCAATTGAATCCTGGCTCATGTAGTTACAGAGGGAAGCAAAAATTCTGTCACAACCAGTTGCTTTATATTTTGAATAGAGAGGATATAGGAGGAAACCCCGTGCTTTACTGGGAGAATTTGCTGATTAACTGGGATTGAAAGTTCAGATGTGATTGATAAGCTACTAACTTCATTGAGTCATACTCTTTGGTGAAGTATTTCCTCGGGGTAAGCTAACAGAGGCTGTGGTTCATGGGAGCCAGGCTTCAATTCAAATAACAGCAGAAATTGGTAAGATGTAAGAATCTTCCATCTGGTACTGGTTTTGTTTCTGCTGCAAGATTAAAGAGGTAGTGAAAAGAAGCTGAGACTTGGTTATGTGAGAGGTTCATAGAGAATACTGGTGAAGATGCTTCCAGTTACCCTCCCTCAAACCCCTTGCCTGTGACCCCCACTTTCAAGTGGATAGCCTCTTTTATATTTGTCACAAAGCATGTGTGTGTGTTTAATGCATATATTATATGACATGTGCATAATATATAATATGTGTGCATGTCTCTGTATATGCAAAAATATATATGACCTGCTGAGTTGCTTTTTGTTGTTGGTATGTACACTGTTTCAAGGCTCACAACTCTGAATTGGACAACCAACAGGGAGCTTATCCCTGGGGAAGGCTTACGTTCCTTTTCCCAGCATTGAATAGTTGCCTATAGTTCTTAGGCTGAGGATGAGGCCCCACAAAGTGTCCCCCTTTCCATGTTAATATGTCCATTGATATTGCTATTGTTCTGTTTTTTATTATGTACAATTTCTAGAAGTAAGTGCTTCACATCATATTACCTGGTATTCAGCTCCTATATTCATTCTACCTTCTCTTATGTGATGTTCTCTGAACCATAGATGCAGAAGTTGTGATATAGATGGATCTATTTGCTGAGCTCCGCACAATCTGTTGATCTTAGCATTTTTTTCCATGTGTGGTTTTCTGTGATGACCTCCGTTTGATGTACAGAGATTTTCCTTTGATGAGGGGCGGTAACTGTACTTATATCTGAAGATTTAGGAACTGCAGATGGTGACATACATTTGTCTTTCTGGATGTGGGTTACTTTACTCAATATAATCTTTTCTAGGTCTACACATTTACCTGCAAATTTCATGAAATCATTTTTGTCTTTATACTTGAATAGTACTGCATTGTATATTTGTACCACATTTTCAGTATCTGTTCATCTGTTAAAAGACATTTAGGTTGTTTCCATATAACTGGGACAGCTATGAGCATTAGTGAGCAAGGATGTGTGATCTATGATGTTGAGTCCTTTAGGAATATGTCCAGGAGTGATATATATGGCTTGTATGGTAGAATATTTTGGTTGGTTGAGGCTTCTTCATAGTGATTGCCAGAGGGTCTATACCACTTTGCATCCCTGCCCACGATCAGTGTGGGTACCTCTTTCTGCACAGCCTGACCAGCATGTGCTGTCAGTTGTTTCTGATCTTGGCCATTTTGACTGGGGTGAGATGAAATCTCATCCTCATTTATAGCTGCATCCCCATGATTGTTAAGGGTAATGCATACTTTTTGAGCTATTTCTTATCTATTTTTATTTCTTCTATTTAGTATATTCTGTTTAGATCCCTAGCCCACTTATTAACTGGGGGATCTGCCGTGGGATGTCTTTCTGTATGCTATGAATATGTGTTGCTCTGATTACTTGATAAATAAAGCTGCATTGGCCTATGGCAGGGCAGGATGGAGCCAGGTGGGAAAATCCAAGAGAGATAGTGGGAGGAGAAAGGAGAGGAAGGAGATGCTGTGAGCCACTGGCAGGAGAAGCTAGATGTGATAATACCAGTAAGCCCCTGCCATGTGGCAACTTATAGATTAATAGAAATGGGTTAATTTAAGATATAAGAGCTAGCTATCAAGAAGCCTGACCCATAGGCCATACAGTTTGTACATAATATAAGCCTCTGTATATTTACTTGGGATCAAGTGGCTGCAGGATGCAGGAGGGAGAGATTTGTCTGACTACAGGGCCAGGCAGGACCAGAGAAAACTTCAAACTACGGGGATCTATTTCCTGGACTCTTTGTTTTCAGAGATCTTTGTATATTCTGGATATTAACCCTCTGTGAGATATGTAGTTGGCAAAGATTCTTTCCTATTCTGTGGGTTTCTTATTCACTGAATTGATTATTTCCTTAGCTACAGAAGCAATTTAGTTTTATGTTGTCACAATGTTGATTATTGGCCTTTATATTTGGCAAAGAGAGTCCCCTTCCACAAGTCTTTTCTTTTATCAGTATCTTCAGTAAAGTGTCCAGGTAAAAAATCAACTTAAAAAATCAACAGCTTTTTAATATACCAACAATAAATACACTCTGAATGAGATTATAGACACATTCCCATTTAGAATAGCATTAAAGACAATAAAATATACTTGAATATACCTAGCCATGGAGTGTAAAACCTCTATCTTTGGAACTTCAAATCTCTGGAAAAAAAGATTTAAAAATTAAAAAAAAGATTAAGAACATTTTGTGTTCATAGATGGATAGAATTAATGTTATGCAAGTGACCATTGTATAAGAAGCCATTTACTAATTCAATAAAGTTTCAATCAACATACCCATTTCATTCTTCAAAGAAATAGAAAAAAATCCTAAAATCCATACACAACTACAAAAGTCACTAGATGGCCAAAGCAATCTTGAGCAAAAAGAATGCAGAAAGAATTGCTATTCCATGCCTCAAGACATAGTATAGAAACTGTGTAATAAAAGCAATATGATATTGGCATCAAACCAGATATATTGACCAATGCATTAAAATGGATCCAAACATGAACACTCATAACTACCCCCATCCTATATTTGGCACAGAAGCAAAAAACATACACTGGAGAAAATACAGACACTTCAACAAACAGTGCAGGGAAAACTGGATGTCCACATGTAGAATAATGATGTTAGACCCATATCAATGACCATACACAAATATCAGATACAACTGGATTAAAAACCTCAATTTGAAATTTGAAACACTAAAAAGACTAGAAGAAAACTCAGGCAGTACTCTTCTGCTTCTTGATTCTCTTCACTTTCATGAAACACGTCCTTCAATTCTGTCTTATGAAAGCACACAGTGGACATACATGCTATAGCACCAACCCAAAGTAGTCCTGTGTATTTGATGGCATTGTGTCAGAATAACACCAATGGAGCATTTCCAGAATTACCTCATCCTACTTCAGTAGGGGGTGCACTCATCCATGAGAGATGGCAAGGAATGGCCACTAATCCTCCTGCTTTCTGTAACTGTCTGCTCCACCTAGTGTATTTCTCTTGTCTATAACTCCATATGGGTCTCAAGAATTTGGTCACTCAAAAGGTTATTTCTAGGGATTTGGTGCCTTTGTTCGCATCTTTCCTCAGACCTACTATTTCACTCAGTATTTACCCAACTTTTGTTGCTTTTGAACACCATTCTGCCCTCTCATTTCTCATTCTCTTGCCATAAGGGTTTCCTTCTTCTATTTGTAACCTATAACTTCATCTGGGCTTCAGAACTGAAGATGTGTTCAGATATTTGGTCTATTGTTAATCTTATACCCTTATAGGCTACTTTAAATCATGAGCTTGAAATGGGCTGAAAACTCATATAATTTCTTTGTGACACCAGCAATAAACCCTTCTTAGTTCAGCACTCTTTAATCTGGATCAATATTAGTAAAGGCACACACAGCATAATATGTATTGCATCCTGTATGTAGGGTGTGCTTGTGGTACAATATTGATTTTCTATATAATTGAAAGGCTTTCTAATTGAATACATTATCTATATGTGCAAATCATAGGTGATGTATTCTTCTAATCTCTAGAAATCAATACCAGCTTCTCCATATGTTATGGAGTTAACTGGTGTGAGCAGAGCAATGCTTCGTTTTACCGTTTCAATGCTGCAGCAATGGAAACATGTTTGATTCTGTGCTTTATGGTAATGGGATTTCATTTGCTCTCTAGCTTGAGGTTTCAAAACTCTGAATTAGCAATACTTCACTAGTTGATGACACCAGCTACATTTATTGCACTATTCAGAATAAAATATTACTGCTGGGGCAGGTTTATTAATACAGAGCACATTACCTAAAGCTCAGGTAATTTGGGCTGTTCTTTGTCATTTTTACAGTCTACTGTTGCTGCCACTGAAATAACACATTAAATGTGTGTGTTCTTAAGCACCTGGAATACTTGAAATCCAAGGGAGTGATAGCCAAATAACTGACATGGATAATAAATTATAAACAATCACAGTTATGTGAGAGATGTCATAGGCATATTAACAGGGGGTCAAGGCAGGAATAGGGATCTCTTCTTGGATGATAAGTCCAGTGTAGAATTAAAACTTAGTTTCCAATGTTAAGCTATGGATTGATAGTACTTGCAGCCAAGTTTTATAATTCTAAGTTAGCATTACTGTGCTTTAATTATGTATCAAGGAAAAGCTTGAGCAAGCTAAAGAAAACCTAAATAGTAGCCTGCTAAAAACAGTTTTATTTCAATCTGTGCAATTTATATTCTGACTGAAAATCAAGACAACACAGGAAGATATCTAAGACATTAAATTTGATACGTGTGTAACACAAGTGTTTCTTAACACAAGGAAAACTTTGCATTCTTAATAATCAGTTCTGAAATTGACATAAAGCAAGAGACAAATGATTCAGGAAGTATATTCATGATGTAGGCACCAGAATTCTCTTAGTGAAAAGCACATGTCATGGTGAAGATTGCCTGGGAGAATGAAACTACAGTAAAATAATTCCCAACATTCTGGTCAGTGGGATTCCTAGTACAACACTCAAACTCTGCAGTGTTTTTCCAGTTTTATTGTATATCTTTGGATTTGTTTTTCTATTCTGTCTTTTTTCTAATATGAAAATCTGCCCATGATTATATTTTGTTTCTTCTTTCACAATAAATGTACTTTATAAAAACACAAATTTCATAAAAATTCTTTGAATTTTGTTATATGATATTTTATTATTATTTCCTAGTATTTAATAATCAACATTATAGTTTTGTTTTATACATTAATTAAAAATGAACTGTTTAACTTCCAAACATATGTACAGTTTATAATGATGTTTTTCTTTTATTTTATCTTAATTAGTAGACAACATAGTCCTCAATGATTATTACTTTATCACAATTGGTTAAATACTATAGAGGCCTAATACATGGGCCTTCTCTAGATAATGCTTTTGTGTGTATCTAAAACAGACATAAATTTGAATTTTAATTTTTGTAATTTTATTTCATTTATCTGTATGCCTTACTTTTGTTGAGGATTAAAATCTTATACTTGTGTGTTGGACATCATTTTATTGGAATTATACATATTCAAAGTTGTTTTTATGTTCTTAGTGGACATTGTTTTATTGTTACACTTTGATAGTTTTATGGTCACTATAGCCTTATACTTTAAAGTATATTTAGAACAATGTTAGTATAATTATGCTACCAATGTGTTGGTTAATATTTATTCTCTATTTCTCTTTTAGCACATTTTACTTTCAACCTTCCCATATCCTTATATCTAGCCATGTTTCTTGTATGAAACATACAGGACTTTATTTCAATCCATGCTTGCAGTTTTTGTCTTTTCATTAAAATTACTAGTTCATTCACTCTTCATTTTTATCATTTATCTTTTCTAAATTTTCTTCAAGTCACAGAAACTGTATCAGAAATCATTAATGTAAAGTTTAAATTTCATTTTTTTTTGTTTTTTTTCCTGAGGTATTCCTCTCACAGTTTTAATTTTAAGAGGTATTATATAAAACAAATAATTTAATATATTTAAGTTATGAGGTAACATAGTAATATGAATGCCCATTTTGTAGTATCTTGTAGGTTCATGATGCAACTGTTATGCTAAAGCTTATAATTTTCTTATTTTAACTCCATTTAAGTATAGGACTATTTTAAATATTCAAAAAAAAAGTTGATAGGCAGGCATTAAAGTAAATCCACTATTTGGATTCTACCACCAACATTTTCTGTATTTGATTTGTTACAGATCTCTTTATTCTGTCCTTACATCAATCTTTCTATTCATTCTTATTTTTAGTATAGTTTTTTAATCTTCCTCAGATTCAGTGTCTGCCTATGTATACTTGTTGACTATATTTTAGAATGACACTTAAGTATGTAAGATCAGCCACACCGATCCATTTGCCCCAGGTTACCTAAATAGTAACAGTGGCAAAGTTGTAACTTAGTGTCTAAGAATCATAGATATGAATGCTATTTTCTCCCATTGAACATAATCAGTAGAAGAATGAAACTGGTGATTCATAGAAATCAGGATACTAACACTAGAATATGCAAAAACTGTGGAGCATTGAATGAGGAGAGTTGTGGGCTACTGAGAGAGGCAGCTATAGAGTGCTGCCTGACATTGGGAGTGGCCCAATAAGGAAGGACAATGGGTCTGAGTCTCTATTGTACATTTTTTTATCTTTAGAAAAGCAGTTACACATTTCAAGATTCTACATTGTGGTCCATATATCTATAAAACTGTTGGCTGATAAAACAACAGAACTGTTCACATGAGAAGACACTGTGTTCAGAGAGTAATTGGACCTCCCATTGGATATTGTGCCTCAATAAAAATTGAAGTGTTAGAATTCATTTGGATACCAACAACCATTACAGCTGCATCTGAGATTTAAATTGCAATGAGTGTTTAAAATTAAAAACAATAAATTAATAAATATGCTTATAATAAATAAAGCATGGACTTAACATGGTAATAATTTAACCAAAGAAAAAATATTTTACAGGCAAATACTGCATAAAATCCAAATATGCAGATGATTATTTTGGAATATATTTTATATATATATATCCATATACACACATATATCATCTTCTTTAATATCTAAGAAATTCATTAATTACAAGTTACAACCTCAAGAATAAGCGACTCAGGATATTGGTTATTTAGTAATGTATTGGACTTGAAAGTAGATAGAATAAGATTAGTCCATTAAAAACACCAAAATAAAATGTCAGCCCAGCATGGTAGCCTGCACTTGTAATCCCACGACATAGCAGGTAGAGGCAGATAATGACTGGAGTCTTCTAGCCAGCAAATCTAGCCAACTTGGAAAGTTCCAGGCTAGTGAGTGATCTTGTTACAAAACAAAGGCATTTGAGGTTGTCCTCTGGCTTCCATACATATTTACTCATAGGTACACACCCACCGATACACAAATCACACTCAGAAGCATACAGAAAAAAATCTTATATATACAAATTAAAAAATAAGTGTAGTAGAATATAATATTATATATAAATTTGTATATGTGGATCTTGTTAAGCATACATTTAATACATATGCATACATTTATATAGATAATTCATTATGATGTTCTAGAATCTTCAATAGATCACTAAGTAAACTAGCTTGCTGCCAAGCCTGATGACATATGATTTGAAATCCAGGAACCCAAAGACGTAAGTAGAAAACTGGTTCCTGAAAGTTGTCCCCTGCCCTCTACATACATGTTCTGGCATATACATATGCATAAATCATAATTATATATGTTTGTGTGTTATGTGTTTTCATGTACAGTTTGGTTTATTACATATTTATTCATTTATTTATTAAATGTGCTTGTGTTTGTGTATGTGTTTATATGTGTTTGTGTGAGCATGGCAAAGACATCTGTGGAGGTCAGAAGATACCATGTATATGTTCATCCCATGGATCCTGTCAATCACATTGACCTGCCAAGGAATCCTATTGGTCTATAGTTTAATGTGCTTGAAGTCTTTTGATTTGATACTTCTTTTTGTCCTCTTATCTGTAACTGTTTTCTCAGATACCATCCCATGGGACACGACTTTTTGAACATCACTAATGGTGCGAATTTGAACAAATTATTCAATGACTTGTGCTTTTTTATTTATTTTCTCAAAGTCAGAAACACAAATTTAGACATAACATAAAGTGATGTGCGTGCAGTCAGTTTTTTCTCACACGGCTTCCTAGAGAGTAGTCAATACAACAAACTTTTAAAAACCTCTTAAGCAAGGAGTTTTATGTTCTTTTGGTTGTATCTTAATAGTAACTATTATTTATTTTGAATAAAAAATATCATACCTCACCATAATAATAAACAAGGAATTGTAATGTGGAAGGAAGTAGGAAATGAACTAGAGACAGAAGCATGGAATTTGAAGCTGCTAATCACTTTACATACTCAGTGCAGAATAGAGTCTTGCAATGAGTTAATTCAAACATGCTAGTGCTCAGCTCACATTCTCTATCCAACATAATGTGATAGCCTACCTAAGGAATGATGCCACCCATAAAGGATTGGGTCTTTCCTCCCCAGCTGACATAATCAAGACAATACCCCAGTACATGTTCACAGACCACCTTGATCTAGAATCTAGAGAGACTCTTCGCTGGTGACTCCAGTTCCTGTCAATTTGCTTCAACTAGGCAGTATAGTTGTCTTTGATGAGGATTCTTATTCCATGTTTGTCTGTTTTTATTTTTCTTTTAAGATTCAGAGGTTTGCATTTTCTTGGTGCAAAACTTTTATTATGTTTGTAATTTCCAAATATCCCTTGGTCTGTGATGTGTTATGCTCTGTTACTTCAGTTAGGAGAGTCTTTGGAAAAAGTAAAATTTTTGATTTAATATATATTCCAAAGTTCAAGAACTCAATTTGTGTAATTCTGTCTCAAATATGTTAGATGCATGTAGCTCCGTTTCCAAGTAATTTGGAAATTTCTAGATAATTTTATGTTAATTGTGTCTATATTTTATAGATGAAAGGCACGTTTTACATGGTACTGTGTGTGTGTATGTATGTGTGTTGTTAAGATCTGCTTTTATGACAGAAATCTATCACAGTGAGTTATTGATCTACAATGGAAAAAAGAGGTATTTATCAAGTTTTTGTTTATATGAGACTTTATGCACTTCAGCTGAAAACCTTGTTTAGTAGTATCCTTCAGACGTACCATATCCTACTGATTTCCCAAAAGTCTGTAGTTCTTCCAGAGAACAGATGACAAATATTTTCTGCTCATTACCTCATTACTTGTTTTATGTCTTGTGTTTTGATCCATACTACTAAGTCAGATAAGATTTTATTCCTGTTTTGCTTTTGATTTGTAAGCCTTAGACAGTGACTTCCATTTTAGCAGCAAATGTATTTTTATTCAATGTCTCATTTTATGAAAATTTCCAAAAGTTAAGTACAGTGCACTTGGGAAAACTCTACAAATGACTCCAGAGATATCCTGTTTGGCAATTCTAGTTTTTACAATAACTTTGTGGTCCATAAATGCATGCTGGATAGATCAAAGAAGGAAAATGAAACATTTTAGATCAAAAGCTTTTATAAATATGAAAAATAAACTTTAGTATAAACTACTATCTGAACATATTAATAACCAGAGTAATCTTAAACCACCTCTGTCTCTATGATACATTGAACTATCCAAGCTTTCATCTAAAACAAGAATAGCTTCTCTAACGTTGTTTGATTTTTGAAGGCGATATTCAAGGTCCAATTTTCTATAATTACACTGCCTGAAATTGCCCAAACACATTTCATAATGCATACTGATCATTGGATCTACACTAATTCATGTAATGTGTTGTTGAGTGAAAATGAGGCACCTGATATAGAATAGGAGTTTGGGTTACATCTGTCCTATTTCACTTTGGTTGGTCTTAGAGAAAATGTTCATGATGCTGAAATCCATAATTCAGTAGTGTAAAGTTAATTAAAACTTTAGGAATGGATCAGCCTGTAAATGTCCCTTTAAATGATGACATTGGGATTTGGTTCTGTGGTTGCAGACGTATGGATGCAACAAGTCTACATTTGATAATATCTGAGTCAGTTGCTAGTCTTTAACCAAAACTCTCACAAAAATCTTTCAATTTGCTTCCTTGAATATTAATATAGGTCAAATTGAGTGATAATATTTTGTATAATTGTATACTCTACAGAGAGCTTATTATCAGAAAGGTCTCATTAGAATTCTCTCAATAGTTTGATTTTGTGTTAGGCTGTTCTTTGTTTCAAGGTGTTTATTTTTCCTCCTTCTGCATGATTGAGATGGAAAACCTCAAGGAATGACAACAATGAGCACTATTCAACTTGTACATGGATCTTGAGGGAGAACGTTGTATACCATGGGCAGAGAACAAGGTAGATTTAATTTGCATCAGACAATGTATTAAAATGAAATTTATCAAACATACAAATACAAGATCAAGATTCAACTAACAGTGTTTAAAGAATTGTTCCATTGCTAACAAATCATCATTGACCATAAGAAAAAAAGTATGACAATGCCTCCCTCAACAGGACTTGTGTCCTGTCAAAACATTGCTATTTGAATTCAAGGTCAGCTTATAAAACACATGTTAAAGCCATTTTTTTGTTGCTCTATGTGGTATAAGTTGTAAGTTCACTATTTTTCTGGATTTGAGTTCCTTAGAGAAAGTTATGAGTATTTGTTATCTTCTGACAGTTTGAAAAGGAAAAAAAAAGTATGATCGTCAATTTCAGTTGTGAATTTTATTGGACTACGAAATACAGGCACTGCTTAGTGTGTGTGTGTGTGTGTGTGTGTGTGTGTGTGTGTATGTGTGTGTGTGTGTGTGTATCAGGATGTGTTCAAACAGGATTGACTGAGGGGTAACACCTTGCCTGTATGTAAGTTGTCCACATACAATGGGCTGGAGTCATGAACTGAATAAACAGCAATAAAAAAAATGAGGAGACAAACTTATTGTGCATTGGCATGACTTGTCTCTGCTTCCCAATGTACCAGATATGAGCAAGTAGTCCCATTTGTATAGTGCTGTAGCCTAGAGTTCCTCTTATGATCAAGCATTTTATGACATGAAAGACTGACTATAATCTCAAAGCTATAAGACACAACACTTCCTACTGAAAGATGAATCTTTTTTGAGTTAGGTTACAACATGTTACAAGTCCCTATTACATATTGTTTTGAATAAGATTTTCTAAAAAATCACTGAGCACAATCTTATCTCCCACATTTTAATGAGTTATTGGTTTTTATATAAAATTGAAGATTTTTTCCAGGTGTTGAAGGTCTTCTACATTTGAATTATATAAATATTTTCTTCAAGTGTTCAATGCAAGGACTTAAAATTGGATTTGTTTTTCTAAAAAGGTGTTGATGATACTAAATTCTAATTCTGCCACACTGAAACTATTATTGTTTATTCACAAATAAATAAAAACATGATGACCACATTTAACACATGCATTTCAAAAATAACTATAAATATCAGTTGCCAACCTTACAGAACACAATGAATGAAGTTCTAAGATCTAAGTTCATAGCACTAAACTCCTACATTAAAAAATGAAGCAAAAACAAGGAACTGGAGTGATCTCATACCAGGAACTTAATAGCACAATTTAAAGCTCTAGAACAAAAAGAAGTAATTACACACAAGAGGAGGATACAGCAAGAAATAATCAAAGTCAGGGCTGAAATCAATATAATAGAAACAAAGGGAATAACGCAAAGAATCAATGAAACAAAAAGTTGGTTCTTTGAGAAAATCAACATAGACAAACTCTTATCCAAACTAACTAAAAGGTGTAGAGAGAAAATCCAAACTAGCAAAATCAAAAAGGAAAATTTGGTTATTTGAGAAAATCAACAACACTAATAAACCTTTAGCCAAATTACCCAAAATACAGAGGGAAAAGATCTGAATTAATAAAATTAGATATGAAAATGAGAATATAACAACAGATAACTAGGAAATCCAGAAAATCATAAAGGCATACTTTAAA
This sequence comes from Peromyscus aztecus, assembly GCA_902168405.1. Classification (NCBI taxonomy): domain Eukaryota; kingdom Metazoa; phylum Chordata; class Mammalia; order Rodentia; family Cricetidae; genus Peromyscus; species Peromyscus aztecus. The sequence goes on from CABHPQ010000451.1 coordinate 34,801, forward strand.
AATCTGTACTCCAAAAAATTGGAAAATCTAAAAGAAATGGATAATTTCCTTGATAGGTACCACTAACCAAAGTTAAACCAGGATAAGGTCAACAATATAAATAGACCTATAACCCCCATTGAAATAGAAGCAGTCAAAAAAAAACCCCCCTGCCAAAAAAGCCCAGTGTGAGGTGGGTTTAGCACAGATTTCTACCAGACTTCCAAAGAAGAGTTAATGCCATTACTCTTCAAATTATTCCACAAAATAGAAACAGAAAGGATGTTGCATGATTTGAAGGGACTCTGGCTCACTGGAGCATGGTGGGCATGGCTCTGGCATTCCTTGTCCTTCTCTCCATTCTGTCCATGTAGTCAGATTTGTCTTATCAGACTGTCTTTGGGCCTCTAGCCCACAAGTAATGATCCAGAGAATTATTATTAATTTTGAAAGCTTGGGCTTTAGCTTAGGTTTGTCTCAACTAGCTCTTCTAACTTAAATGAGCCCATATTTTTTGATCTATATTCTGCCACGTGGCATTACCTCTCTGCCATCTTGCACCTCCTGTCTCCTCTCTGTGTCTGACTTACGCTTCTGCCAGGAGTAACTTAGGACTAAGGTTGTTGCAGCTGCAAGCTCTCACATAGCACAGAAAAAACTCTTCAAGGCTTAAACAGTCTCAAAACAATTTCCAGCCTCTATTGGTTAACTTAAACATAGCAAAGGCTTTGCTGAAACATTTATCTCAAAACTAGACATAGAGGCTTTACTATACATTTCACTGAACGCCAAACATAAAGGCTTTATTTATATATCAGTACACATAGCCAACATTATCTTAAATGGATGAAAGCTTAAATAATTTCACTGAAGTCAGGGTTGAGATAAGGATGTTCACTGTGCTCATTCCTTTTTAATATTGGGCTCAAATAATACTAGCTTGAGCAATAAGGGAGATGAAGGAAATTTAAGGATATAAATCAGGAAAGAAGAAATCACACTGTTTCCATTTGCAAATGAAATCATATTATACATTACAGATTATAAAAAAAACCCAGAAACTTCCAGAAATGTTAATCAAACATACCAATGTAGCAGGATTTATAATCAACTTGCACAGATCAATAGCTTTTCTACAGATCAGTATCAAACTTACAGAGAAAGGGATCCCTGACACATTCCTGTTCACAATAACCTCAAGGAAAATATCATATCGAGAAATAAACCTAATCAAGGATATGGTGGACCTCTACAATTAAAACTTCAAACCTCTGAAGAAAGATAGGAAATAAAAACACTAGAAAATAAAAGTACATATCATGAGCATGATTGGTAAAACTAATATTGTGAAATGATCATTCTACTAAAAGCTATTTATAGATTCAATACAATTTCAATCAAATTCCCCATCTTATTATTCACAAAAATAGAAAAAAAAATCCCAAAATTCATTTGGAACCACACAAAAAAAGAAGAAAAAGAAAAGGGTAAGACAAAAACCTGGATAACAAAACAACCCTGAGCAAGAAGAATGCTGAGAGTATTATTATTCCAGAAATTACCAAATAGTAATATAAAAACAACATGGTACTTAAAGAAAAATAAAACAGACAAGTAGACCAATGGGGAAAAAAAAAACAAAAAATGAAGACCTAAATGTGAATACATGTAACTTTTGTCAGTTAATATTCACAAAAATCCCAAAAACAAGATATGAAGAAAAGAAAACATCTTCAATAAATGGAGCTTGGGAAACTAGCTGTCCACTTGATGATGTCAGGACTGTAACTATCATCTTGCACAAAAACTAATTCCAAATGGATCAGAGACCTACGCTTAAAACCTGAAACACTAAAACTGAAAACATAAACCTGAAAAACTAAAACATAGGCAGTAACTTACAAGCTGTAAGGGTATGAAAGGATTTTCTGAATATGATTCCCTATGCTCAAGAATTAAGGCTATAATTTGTCAGAGATAGTTCATGAAACTAAGAATTTTCTGCACAGCTAAAGAAACAGCCAGCCACTTAAAGGAAGACTATTGAATGGGAGAAAATTTTTGACAGCTCTACAATCTGAAATATTTAACATCAAAAATATGTGAAGAACTCAAAAGCAAAGAGACTAAATAAATAAATAAATAAATAAATAAATAAATAACACATTAATAAATAGGCTTGGAACAGGAAAAAAGTTCTCAAAAGAATATAAACATGTATAAAAAATAGCTCAAAACATGTTCATTGTCCTTAACTATTACCAAAATACAAATCAAAACAACTTTGAGATTTAATCATATTGGCAAAAATCAACAAAACAACTGACAACAAAAATTGGAGGAGTTCTAAGAAAATAGATCTTTCATTCACTCTTGGTCAGAATTCCAACTAGTATGGCCACTTTGGAAATCGGTATGGAAGGTCCTCAAAAAACTAAAAATAAATCTACCATATGACTGCTGTGGAACAATCTTTGTATACCGTAAGCTGATTGGCTGATAGCTAAACAGGAAGTATAGGCAGGACAGCCACACTAAGAGGGTGCTGGGATGAAGACGGGCAGAGTCAGAGAGGATGCAAGCAGATGGAAAGGAAACGGGACATGTAGAAAATGAGGTAGCAATCCATGAGCCACATGGTAAAGGGTAGATAAGAAATATGGGTTAACATGTGTCAGAACTAGCTAGTAACAAGCCTGAACTATTGGCTGAGCATTTGTAATTAATATAAGCCTCGGTATGCTTATTTGGGAGCTGTTGGCAGGACAGAAACTTCCACCAACATTTGACTGAATCATATCTGTTCTTGGAATATGCCCAAAGGACTTGACATCCTATACCACAAATAATTGCTAAATCACATCCATATATGCTTTATTCGTAATAGCTAGGAAATGGAAACAACCTAAATGTCCTTTAAATGCTGAATGGATAGTGGAAATGTAATGCATATACACTATTAAGTTTTAAGGAGGAAGTAAATAATAAATTTTTCAGGTAAAGGGATGTAACAGGAAAGAAAATATTGAGTGAGATAATCCAGACCCAGAAAGACAAATGTTATGTATTCTCTCCCATTTTAGTCTCCTAGATCCAAATCTTCATATATGAGTACATATCCTGGAATAATTTCAGATAGCAGGAAATTAAAATTGTATCATTGCCATGGTAGTATAGTGGATAATGGCAGGAATAGAGATGGGAATGACAGGAAATAAGTGGGGGGCCTTAGGGAGGAATGAGGACAGCAAATACTGAAAAATGGGGTAAGATGGTGAAATAGCAGTAAGGATTCTTAAGATGACATAAGGTATCACACTAATAACATTTTGTCTAGATATATCTTATAATACACATAATTCTCTCTCTATATATATATACATTTCTTTTTCTTATTCATATATATTATATAATTACATACACACACACCACACACACCACACCACACACACACACACACACACACACACACACACACACACACACACATTTCTCACTTGGACTGACAATGATCCCTCTAAAAACTAATGACCACTTAACAAAAAACCCAATACCCAATAACAGACCTGAAAAGTTGTCTTTTGAGTTATTCATCAGGGTTGTCCAACAGACTCCCAAGATGTAGAACCTACTGGTATTGAACTTGATTCCCCTCTGAAGTGGATGGTAAGTCCATATTTTTTCAAGACAACATGCACTTCAGACACAGGGCCCAGAGACCCCTGTTCTGGAAATGACTTGAATGCCTCCTTCCTGAGGACTAGATTTCATGGTACTAAAATGCACCATGCAAGCTTCCAAAGGAGGGAAGCAACTAACAGTCCTACCCAGCTACAATAACTATGAACTGTTGTAGTATATTATTTTAAGGTGTGTTACTTTTGTTTATGCTCTGGAACATTTGTTTAATGCTGCAAAGCTGTGTTTGATTAAATAAAATTCACCTGTGGTCAGGTGGCTGAGTCAGCAACTAGCTGACAGGAAGGGGCAAGGAGAAGCATGAGGGCTTTTTGGAGAATGCGAGCAAGGAAAGGAGGTGAGTTACTTGCTATTCAGCCTCTCTGGGGAACAGCCTAACTACTGCTGGTAGCGGTGGAGTTGCAGTTGCTGATTTGGACAGCCATGGCTTAAAAGACAGCAACAATTTTTTTAAAAAGGACAAAAATGAACTACAACTACCAGAAGTGTGAAATAGCTCTAATGATTCAGTAGTGATGTGCACACCTTGGTAAACCAATAGCTCTCAAGAGCCACTCAACGTGAGGTAGGCCATGCATGATACTGGAAACGCAGGCAACTACACACTGGAAGAGAAGTCATGGATCTGGGAGGGGAACCTAAAACTCACACTTGTCTTTACAGCACATGGAAACCACTACAGCCAATTAAAATGCTAAGTTGGGGAGTGCTGCCCCAGTGAATATAACCACAAAATACTCCTCCTGTACCTAAGGCTCAAGGAACATTGGAGAATAGGGGGCAAAAGATTATAAGAGCCAGAAAAACGGAGTTTGCTGTGAAATTGTATGCACTATTAATATTAGAAACTATACCTATAAAGTCTCACCATCATGACTGCCTAAAGGTAAGCTGAACAAGAACACCATCAATAGCCCTGCTCTACCAGAGGCCATGCTAGCACAAGGAATCCCAGGTGAGATACCACCTACCATATGTAACACTCCTTAGAGCCTGCCTAGCTGTCCCTAGCAGCACCCTCTCCCCTCAGCATCATATCCCAGCCCAAAACTCCAGCGGAAGACCCTTGCTAAACTGGGCTGTGTCTGTACTAGGAATGCCAAGAGGACAAGCTAGTACTAGGAACCACAGAGGCCAAGCCCATACCCTGAACCTCAGAAGCCATACAGGTACCTTGAACCCCAGAGGAGACACTGGAATCCAGAACCCTAGAGGCAAAGCCAGTTCCCAGAACCCTAGAATCTCAGAGGCATTGCAGGTACTCTAAACCCCAGAGATCACTTAAGTTGCCAAAACTGGACCAGAAAGAATTACAGGCCACTCAGGCCAGAAGACCAGAGAGAAAACAGAAACCAAGGGGGAAAACATCCATCCAACAAAGAGAAACTCAGAAATCTGCACCTGTGGTTGTTGGAAAAAAAATACCCACATAGTGGCTTTGTTGGAGTAGGTATGGCCTTGGAGGAAGTATGTCATTGTGGGCATTGGCTTTGTGGTCTCCTGAGCTCAAGCTATGCCCAGTGATACAGTTCACTCTTGTCTTTGGATGAAGATGTAAAACTCTCAGCTCCTTCCTCAGCACCATGTCTGCCTGCATGCCACTATGTTCTACCATGATGATAATGGACTAAACCTCTGAAACTGTAAGCCACCCCAATTAAATATTTTCCTTAAGATAGTTGCTGTGGTCATGATGTCTATTCAGAAGAATAGAAACTATAAGACAGCACCTAAACTTATTTTTTTTTATTTTTTATTTTACAATACCATTCACTTCTACATATCAGCCAAGGATTCCCCTGTTCTCCCCCCTCCTTCTCTCCTCCCCTCCCCCCCAGTCCACCCCCAGTTCCCACCTCCTCCCAGGCCGAGCCAAGCTACCCTGCTTAAGCCCCAGGTTTCAAACAGCCAATTCATGCAATGAGCACAGGACCCGGTCCCACTGTCTGGATGCCTCCCAAACAGATCAAGCCAATCAATTGTCTCACCCATTCAGAGGGCCTGATCCAGTTGGGGGCCCCTCAGCCATTGGTTCATAGTTCATGTGTTTCCACTCATTTGGCTATTTGTCCCTGTGCTTTATCCAACCTTGGTCTCAACAATTCTCACTTATATAGACCCTCCTCTTTCTTGCTATTTGGACTCCCGGAGCTCCACCTGGGGCCTAGTTGCGGATCTCTGCTTCCAGATCCCTCAGTCATTGCATGGGGTTTCTAGCACGACAATTAGGGTGTTTGGCCATCCCATCACCAGAGTGGGTCAGTTTGGGCTGTCTCTCGACCATTGTCAGCAGTCTATTGTGGGGGTATCTTTGTGGATTTCTGTGGGCCTCTCTAGCACTTCGCTTCTTCCTATTCTCATGTGGTCTTCATTTATCATGGTCTCCTATTCCTTGTTCTCCCTCTCTGTTCTTGAACCAGCTGGGGTCTCCCGCTCCCCCAAGCTCTCTTTCCCTCGACCCTTGCCCTTCATTTCCCCCACTTATGTCCAGGCTGTTCATGAAGATCTCATCCATTTCTTCGTCATTGGGCGATCCCCATGTCTTTTTTGGGGTCCTGTTTTCCAGGTAGCCTCCATGGTGATGTGAGTAGCAGTCCAGTCATCCTTGCTCCACATCTAGTATCCTCCTATAATAAAACCAAACCCAGATGAATAAAGACCAGCTTAAGAACACACTCAACAACAGACATGGAAAGATGGTACCACCAGAGCCCAGCTATCCCACTCCAGGAAGCCCTAGATAATCCAACAGAGATAAAGCACAAGAAAATGAACTTAAAACCAATTTTATGAAGATGATAGGGGCCCCTAGAGAGGAAATGAATAAATTCCTTAAACAAATCCAGGAAAACATAAACAAAAGTTGAAAAAAGAATAAAATTGTTCAAGACCTGAAAGTGGAAATAGAAGCAATAAAGAAAACACAAAGTGAGGGAATTCTGGAGACAGAAAATTCAGATAAGCAAACAGGAATTATAGCTCCAGCTTCAGCAACAGAGTAAAACAGAAGAAAGAGAGACTCTCAGGCACAGAAGATATGATAGAAGAAACTGATGCATAGGTCAAAGAAAATGTTAAATCTAAGAAGTTCCCACACAAACACCCAGGAAATCTGGGACACTATGAAAACACTAAACTTAAGAATAACAGCAATAGAAGAAGATTCCCAGCTCAAAGTCCCAGAAAGTATTTTCAACAAAATCACAGAGGAAAAGTTTTCTAACCTAAAGAAGGAGATGCCTATAAAGGCACAAGTAGCTTACAGAACATCAAATAGAGTGGACCAGAAAAAAGAAAGTCCCCTAACCACATAATAATCAAGACACAAAATGTACAGAAAGAAGAAAGAATATTAAAAGCCACAAGGGAAAAAGGCCAAGTAACATATAAAGGCAGACCTATTAGAATTACACTCTACTTCTCAGCAGAGACTAAAAGTCAGAAGGTCCTGGATAGGTGTCTTGCACAGATTCAGACTACTTTACGCAAAAAAAAAAAAAAAAAAAAAAAAAAAAAAAAAAAAAAAAAAAAAAA
>CABHPQ010000451.1:42112-84081 GCA_902168405.1 Peromyscus aztecus
AAAAAAAAAAAAAAAACTTTCAATGGAGAAAACAAGATATTCCATGAAAAAGTAAAATTTCAGCAATATCTATTATACACACACACACACACACACACACACACACACACACACACACAGAAGGCACTAGAAACAAACAAAACAAAATAAAACTCCAAGCCAAGGAGGTTAACTGCACTCTTGAAAGCACAGGAAATAAATAGTTTTATACCAGCAAAGCCAAATGAAAGGAAACACACACACACTCACAATGAACATACTCTATCATCACCACCACCACCAACAACAAAATAACAGGAATTAACAATTATTGGTAATTAATATCTCTTAACATCAATGGATTCAATTCCCCAATACACAGAATGGTTAACAGAATGGATGTGAAAACAGGAACCATTCTTACATAAAACATACTTCAACATCAAAGACAGACATTACCATTTCCAAGCAAATAGACCCAAGAAGTAAGTTTATGTAGCCAGTTAACATCTAACAAAATAGACTTCCAACCAAAATTAATCAAAAGAGATGGAGAAGGTCATGTCATACTTATTAAAGGCAAGTCACCAAGATGATGTCTCAATTCTGAACATCTATGCCCCAAATTCAAGGGCACGTACATTTGTAAAAAAAAAAAAAAATGACTAAAACTTAAATCACATGTCAAATCCATACATTAGTAGTGAGAATCTTCAACAACCCACTCTCCCCAATAGACTGATCATTTAGACAGAAGCCAAACAGAGAAATAATGAATGCAAAAACATCAATAAAATACTTGCAAACCAAATCCAAGAACACATCAAAATGATCATCCACTGTGATTCAAGTAGGCTTTATCTCATAGATGCAGGGATGGTTCAACATATGAAAATCTGTCAATGTAATACAATGTATGAACAAACTGACAAAAAATAAACAAACAAATGTGATCACTTCGTTAGATGCTGTAAGGCCTTTGACAATATCCAACACCCCTTTATGATAAATGTCTTGGAGAGATCAGTGATACAAGGGACATCCCACAGACCCAGAGAAGCTAAGTAATAAGGAACATTCAAGGGAGATGCATGAATCTACATGGGAAGGGGAAATAGAATAGATATCACAGGCAGGGGTTGCATTTTGGGGGATGAACTAGGAACCTAGGGCACTGAAATCTCTGAGGTTCCTACAAGGGTGACCCTAGTTAAGACTCCTAGCAATGGCAGATAAGGATCCTGAACTGGCCACCTCCTATAACCACATAAAACTTCCATTGGAGGAATTGGGGCACCAAACAAGGCACAAAACCTTCAACCTACAATTTGTCCTGCCTGCAAGATATGTTGGAATAAAGGTGGTTCAGAAATTATGGTTATAGCCTACCAGTGACTTGTCCAGCTTGAGACACAAGACACTAGAGGGAGTCAATTCCTGACACTGCCTGGAAGGCCAGAACCCAGAGACTGGACAGCTAAGAGACCTAGGATAGGGACAAACAGGCCTGGAAAAAAAAAGTCAATGAAATTCCTAATGATGTTCTGCTATACTCGTAGGTTAGTGCCTAGCCCAAATGTCATCAGAGAGGCTTTTTCCAGCAACTGATGGAAGCAGATACAGATATCTACAGCAAAACATAAGGCAGAGCTCAGGAATCCTGTGCAAGAGGGACATGAAGGACTGTAGGAGCCAGAGGGTCAAGGACACCACAAGAAAAATCACAGAAACAACTAACCTGAGATCATAGGCACTCAAAGAGACTAAATCAATAACCAGAGAGCCTGCATGGATCTGACCTAGGCCCTCTGCATATATGTTATAGTCCTGTAGCCTGGTTTTCTTGTGGGACTCCTAACAGTTGGGTCATGAGCTGCCTCTGACTTTTTTGCCTGCTTTGGGGACCCATTTCCTCACACTGGGTTGTCTAGCTAAGCCTTGATACCAGGGGAGGTGCTCAGTCTTACTGCAACTTGCTATGCCATGCTTGTTTGGTAGCCATGGGAGGCCTGCCCCTTTCTGAAGAGAAATGGAGGAGTGGATAGGGGTGGGACTGGGGGTGGGGAAAGGACTGGAAAGAGAGGAGGGAGGGGAAACTGTGGTTAATATGTAATATATGAGAGAACAATACATTTTTTTTTAAATCAGTAAAAATAGACTATCATTAGTAGACATTTCAAAGTACATGGGGAAAGTCCATGAGGCTTCAAACCTGTATACAAAGAACTACAGGGAACTGAAGAATGTGGAGTGTGGGAGAAATAGTTTTTTTCCAGGGAAGAGCACACCAATGTGTTATCCAATACCAAATAATTAGCCCGGAAAACCTATATACAAGTATCGTTGTACAAACTGAGCAGGTTATTTTTAGGAATATCAATGTATGTAGATGTAGATGATAGATACAGATAAACACATGTAATAATAATGAAAAAGGAGTTCATGATTTTGAAAGAGAGAAAGGAGGGGCATATGGTAGTGCTTGGATGGAGGAAAGGGGAGGGAAGAATATTGTAATTATATTATATGTTTAAAATGAAATAAACAAAATTTAAGTGTCAGAATCTCCTCTTTAAAGCCTCGTTTAGATTTTGTTTCCTTATTTATATTCCCCTCGTAAATAACTCGTTCACCCACAAACACATTTATATTTATATTTCAAAATACATTATTTAAGTTGACAATTCGTAGCAGGTTGGTCAGACACTAAGGAAACAAGCTTATTTTTTTGTGTGTAAAATAATTAGTCTGTTATTGTATTATTACATATTATCTGTGACAAGAAATACCTTCTTTAAAGAGAAAATGATGTATAGCATTTTGTAAAAATTTTAACTAAGAAAATAATTTTGGTCTTACAAGTATAGGAAGGAAGGGATTTATTATAAATTGATGACTCAAAATTCTTAGCATATATAATGATGGCACTTATAGTAAAATGAATATATCTTTTAGTTTTAATTTCATATTAAATGTGTTAATGAATACAACATTGATAAGCAAAATCTGGAATTCTGAGTTGGCTTTATCTCACCCATAGCTCAGCAAAAACCCACTAGATTTCATATTTCTAGTTTTCAAAATTGACATTTCTATTGATAGTACTGTAATTTGTTTAAGTAATTTTCACACTTTCTCCTTTATTTTCATTTTTCTTAAACTCTTAAAATGAATCTAACTGAATATAGGAAAACTACATTCATTAGCTTGAACTGATCATATACTTGGAGAAAGGGTAATCTGAATTTCCTTATAGCTGTGGATGATGCATAATGACCCACATTTGTGTAGAATTCTGTATGATTGTTTTAGGCAGTGGATATTTCTGTTTTTTGGAGGGGTTATATTTTGCACAGTAGAAAGAATATTATCTCTTAACCTACACACACTGTATTCCATCTAGAATATTTATTAAATATGCAGTCTGAGTAAATAAATAACACATCTGAAATCTTAGTTTTGTCATCTGGGGCGTAAAGAGAGAGGAAGGAAAGGAGAGAGACAGAGTGAGAGAACTTAAAAGAGCATTGTCTTCCTCAAATATAATCATCGCTGTAACACTACCCATTGCTCAGTTAGGCCTGCTGTAGTCAGGCTAACCTCCTGTTTCAGCCTGGCCTATCCAAGGCTTTCTCAGACGTCCCCAGTGCAAGGACAGGGGAGCATTAGTTCTATGTCCTTGCCAAGGGGTAAACTTAGTAAGCTCTGGTTTGAGGCTGGGGACAGGGGTCTCAAAGGAGTTAGGGTTGTGGTTCCTGGAAACTTGACTCAGGCTCCATGGGCTGTTGTTATCATTCCTAAGGCAGTGGTGTCTGAGGTATCCTGTCTTTTTCCCAACATTGCTTATCTTTCTGCTGACTCTGTCCCATTTTTCCCCCTCAAATAGAAATTCCAAATCAACTTGCTCGGCATAAGCCCTCAACTCATGCAAGATTTCTGGGTAGAAGCTTTCCTATCTATTTTCTCATCATCTGCCTTCCCTCTCTCCATACTGCACTGTTCAGGTTCCTCATTCCTGTCGATTTGGGTCAATCTTCTCCATAGAGAACACTAAGCTTTGAGTTGTCTCCACTATGGTGCAAGCCCTAAACTGCAAAATGTCTGAGCCAGCTTGTTTATTTGCTTATTTCTGAGTCCCAGTCTCACATGGCCATGAGTGGCTTCAAACTCTGTGTGGATGCGGATGACCTTGAGCCCTTGCTGCTTTTAAAGCTTTCCTGTGTTTTGGAGTCCACGTCTATGCTTCCTCAGAGAAACTGGGGACATAGACATTAGGAAATATTTTCAGTCAAACTGAAGTGTCCCCATATTAAACTGGCTCCCCAAACTTATTTCAATGTTTTGGCCAAGCTCAGCTTATTCCTCTCTAAAAAAAATAGCTACTAAACCAGAGATGACAATTTATGAGCAAATTTAGAAGTGCTGAATAGGCTTTTGTTTTTAGAAAGAAGATCCATAATGGCATGCATTTTGACTTGTTCCCAAACCTTAAAAATCCTGTTATAGTCTCTTTACTGTATGCACTGAGGGGTATGATTCTTGTTGACACAAGTTGTTCATTTTTAGGAAATGTTACATTTTATAAACGCTGTCTCTTGACACTTGAGTACTTTCACATCCTTAGTTGGCAATTGGCCTTCAGGATGGGGGAAAAAGTCTTTCATACAACTCTTCAAGCATCAAAGTACCCTCCTTAAAAGTCTAGCCATGTCTAACACAGTGAGAAAACTGGTGACATTTGGTGTCAGGTTAAAAAAAAGAAAGAAAGAATCAATAATGAAGAAGGGTAGAGCAAACTTCTATTGTGTATTCCCCAGATAAATGTGGACTTTTGGACAGTCAGATATGTCAGCCTTATTATCTGAGTCCTATCTCACTTCCTGGATAATAAAAAAGAAGGCAGCTGGGAAACAAAGCGTCAGTAAATATGTCACAGAGCACAAAGCTTGACCTGAAAGAAGTGGTGCTTTCTTTTTTCACCCTACTCATCACATCTTGGTTGGAGGACCACATTTCAATAAAGTTTCCAAGGGGTGGGGTATAATTAGGAGAAAGCGACCTTGAGGTTTGCACCACTTTTTAAACATCCACTTGGCAAATTGTTGCAGGCAGGAGTGTCAGTTAAAGATGGATGTTTATGAGAAACCCTGAAATGCAATATATAAATGGAGAATTCGTCTTCCCACCATGAACAACATTTTTCAGCACAGAAAGTCACTCTTCATCTCCTATGCTGACAAGGCATAGAAAAGAGTTTATATGAATTGATAGCAGTCTGTTGAAGAAATAGTCTACAGTTTCATTTTAAGAGATTCTTCAATTTTAGAAAAATTAATATCCTCAAATATAAATTTTATATCATATCTTGACTCCTACATGCATTTCACGCTTTACATGTAAAGGTATTTTATATATCCCTTGAATGTCAATCTTTCTAGTGTATCAATTTTAGAGCATAATATTGTCACTTTAAGGCAGTACTTTTTAAACTGAGAATAGTAATTCACGTCTAAACAGCAACACTTTCCTGAATATCAAAGTGCTTCCTCACATCGCCAACCTAACATTTATATTGTAAAGGGAGATGTGACACGAGTTTCTTATATTAAATGTAACTTTCCAAATCCAATTTAAGTGTTAAGAAACAATCTCCATGGCAACTGAAATCCTCAAACATCTGATAATTAAAAAGGGATTTTTTTTTGTCTGTAGTGAGTATAGAATGAATTGAGATGTCAGATGTTGTACTTGGAGTCTTATATCAAATTTGTCACTAGAATCTGACAGGGTTAATGTATGCCTTTACACTATGAAGAGTCAAGAGCAATCCTCTGCTGGTTATGAACCAAAATGTGCTCAAGAATAGTCTGAGAAAGGTGACAAATATTATTTTTTTCAGAAAAAAAACATAATGTTGGAGTCAGGCATTTTCAATTTCAGTCTGAAAAATTTAATACTAATTTTACAATCCACAATGTTACCTCCTTTCTACAGGTTCACTGAGACCAGTGTGTGTGCAGTATGTGCAGAGTGTGAACGTTCTTTAAAAACAAAGGAATTGGGCAAAGCAAATCTTAGATATTTGCCAAATCCTGATGGAAGCAAGAGATGATCATTGATGAAGTTTAGAATAACAGTTCTTTATGTCACTCCAATTTAACACTCCTTTTAGGAAACAGTACTTATCAGCAGTAAATTCTGGAAATGTGTTTACAATGGTCACTCCAATTATTTCAACTCAATTATCAAGCCATCAGAAGCCATTTAGAATGACAGAAGACCAACTACTAGTACTGGAGAGATGGTTCAATAATTAAGAGCATCTGTGTATCAAAGGAATCACAAAAAGCCATTACTCCAGCTCCAGGGGACCTGTCACTCTTTTAGACTCCATGAGCATATGCATTCAAAAGTGCATGTCTCCTCAACAGACATGCATACCCATATTTAAAATTTAAAAAGAAATATTTTCAAAAAATGTATATAATTTTTCATGCTGAGGAGAGGAAAGAAGGATTGTACAAGCGAAGGGGGTCAGGGACATCACAGGGACACGCACAGAAACAGCTAACCTGGACTCACAAGAGCTCACAGTCTGGACTGATAGCCAGACCTGATAGGGTTAACCCAGGCCCACTTGTCCCAGCTTTGACCTAGAAGTACTACCCCTAGTGAGGCTTTTGGTCACTGCCACCCCTACCTATGATGCACCCCTGGGGCGGGGCCGAGAGAAGAGCCCTTAAGACATGAGATGTGAATGTGCTGGCCCTCTTGGTTCCTGGTGATCCTGGATACTGGAAGACAGAGTGCAGAGAACCCTGCCGGACTGCACTCACCTCTCCTGGATCCTGTAACCAACCCCTTTACTGGCTATAAGTTACCCCAAAATAAACCTCCTTTTTAACTATGCGGAATTGCCTTGATAAATCCCCACATTACCCACTATACATTGTAGCAGCTGTATAGCTTTGTCTACTTGTACGACTCCTAGCAGTGAGAGCAGAGGCTGTACCTAATGCTTTGGCTGTTTTTTTTTTTTTTTTTTTTTTTTTTTTATTTTTTTTTTTTTGAGAACGAATTCTTCATACTGGGTTGCTTTGCCCAGCCTTAATACAAAGGAAGGCACTTAGTCTTACTGCAACTTGATATGGCATGCTTTGTTGATACCCATGGGAGACCTGACAATTTCTGAACAGAAACAGAGGAGGAGTGGATTGTGGAGATCACAGGGGAGGTGGGAAAGGGAACAGAAGGAGAGGAGGGAAGTGAAACTGTGGTCAGGATATAAATAAATGAATAAATTTAATCAATAACAAAATTACATAATACCTACAGTCACTACAAGGTTTGAGGATAGATTAATATTTTTTTTAGTAAGAAAACTCAGTAATACTGCATTGTAATGGGATCTGAAGAGAATTCAAACATATAGACAAATTGAAAGTCCCTGCTCCCCATTCAGTATTGACTCCTTTGCAGTAAGTCTATCACTATTTTATCTTTTTCAAATTAAAACTTTTAAAAAATGTGTGTGTGTCTGTGTGTGTGTGTGTGTGTGTGTGTGTGTGTGTGTGTGTGTGTTTGGTTTGTATGTAAATGTTATGTCTGGAGGCCAGAAGAGTCATTGGACTGGCTGTGATTGTAGTTACAGGAAGTTTTGAACCACCTGAAATGTGAGTTCTGTGTATTAAACTTGGATCCTCAGCAAGAACACAACATGCAGTTACCCATGGAGCCATCTGTCCAGCCCCACAGTTTCGATCTCAAATTTCTGAATTAGTATCATGCAGTCTTCAGTTATTTTGTTAACTATATGCTTCCAATTAACACAATATGTACCTCAGACATGCATGCAATCTAGACAGACTTGTTTAATTAATGATGGCATTTAAGAAATATAATATAATACAGTCCATTCACTTTGATTTGTGGAATGATATATGTGTATGTGTATAAATTATATATATATATATGTATATATATATGTATAAATTATAAAATTACTCTTATCTATTGAATTATGTGAGTTGTTTGCAATTTGGGTCCATTAAAAATTATGAGTTTTTCAATATATTTTGCATGCAATTTGATATATGCGTGTCTGTAAATATGGCATATTTACATGTGTGTATATTTATAGACACACACACACATATATGTACACACACACACACATATATATATATATATATATACACACACATGCATGAGCATCTAGATTTGACCAAGAAAATAACAGCAATAAAATATGAACACATTAAGCTATAGCCGATATCCCAGACTTATGTTCTCCACATGACTGTATCAGCTTTTGGTTTATCATCATTGTTGTAATTATAAGTATTGCTACTCTCTGTGCATAAAGAAATAAACCCAAGAAAAGCTGAAAGAATATGAAAGGAGATGGTTAAGACAAAAGCAAAAGTAAATAAAGCAGCCAAAAACATAAACTAGTCCTAAAAAGGTAGATTTAGCTATCGCTAAGAAAAAAGCAACATAGAAAGCTCTACTGCAACAGACATTTGAAAACTTAGCTGAAATAAAAATACTGAACTTGATGATGCACTTACATTAAGAAAGTGTGCTCATGATTAGAGAGATGGTCCAGCCTTTAGGATAATCTGTTATTGCAGAAGAGCTGGTTTTGGTTACCAGCAACATAGTGGCTTCTAGCCATCTGTAACTCCAGTTTTAAGGAATCCATCTCCCTCTCCTGGCCTCTTAGCACACTGCACTCATATGGCACACATACCTAAAGGCAAACACTCATTTACATAACATAAAACTGAAGATATAATTTTAAAGATATTCTAGCTGTTTAAAAACCTAAATATCAATGTATTTAGAAGAAATGGGTGATGCTATAATTGACTTATTTTAAGTTGGTTCACAATAAAAATAAGAAAATATTAAGAAGATATTCTAGGGAGTAACTGATAAACTTTGCTACTGATCAAACAAATTTATACATAAAATAATAAGTAGAAATTTTAGAAACTTTTCTATGGGATTTCTAATATGTGCATTATATATGCATACACTACACATTTCAAACAATTATACATCATGTATAATAAATACATGTACTTTAAGTGGAGGCTGATATTTGGTATTGGTATATTATGTAAACACTTGTGCACAAAAAACAAAAATGTCATTTTCTTACATAATTTTCTTGTGTTTTGTCTTCTGTCTCTTCTGACCACACAAGAGCCCTAGGAGATCACTTTCTGCTACTATATATTTCCAATTCCACTTTTATAATTTCATATAAATGGCTTCATGCAACCTCAATGTTTGTCTCTGACTTCATTTTGCAAGACAGTGTTTAAGGTATTCAAAGATATCTTCACAGCCAATCTGGTTTATTGCAGGCCCAACTTCTGCTTCACCACGGTGAACATCTAGAAGGAGAATCAATAAATCATATGAGAGGGTAATGTTCAAATTTGAATAAATGTCAACGCACTTTCTAAGGGAACTAGCAATATATACACCTTCAAGGGAATGAGTTCCACTCCACCTTCTCTGTTGCATTATGTTCATATAGTTATGTTAGTGAATGTAGAGTGATTTTGTGGTTGTTGTTTTTTTTTCAGCTTTAAATTTTTTTTCAAATTATTCTTTTTATTTTTTTCTTTCATAAGTTGCATCCCAAATGCAGCTTCCCTCACTCCTCCCTTCCTTGTCAACCTCCCTCCCCTTGTCCTGCATTTATTTTCAGAAAAGGCAGGCCAACCATGGATACCAACAAAGCATAATATATCAAGTTACAGTAAAACTAGGCACAATCCCCTCTATTAAGGCTGGACATGGTAACCCAGTAGGAGGAGAAAAGAGTCTTAAAAGCAGGCAAAAGAGTCAGAGACAGCCCCTGCTCCCACTGTTAGGAGTCCCACAAGAGGACCAAGATACACAACTATAACATATATGCAGAGGGCCTAGGTGAGTCTCATGCAGACTCCCTGGTTGTTGCTTCAGTCTCTGTGAGCCCCTATGAGCCCAGGTTAGTCGATTCTGTGGATTTTATTTGGTGTCCTTGAGTCCTTGACCCCTCTGGTTCCTTCAATCCTCACTCCCTGTATTCTTCAGGATTCCCAGAGCTGTGCCTAATGTTTGGCTGTGGGTTTCTGCATCTGTTTCCATACGACTAGATGAAGCCTCTATGATGACAATTGGGCTCTGCACCGATCTAAGTACAGCAGAATATCATTAGGAATCATTTCGTTGACATTTTAGAGGAGCATCCTGTTTGGTTCTATCTTAGATCTCTAGCCTATCCAGCCTCTGGGTCCTGGCCCTCTAGGTAGTGTCAGGGGTGGATTCCCTCTCATGGCATAGCTCTCAAGCTGGACCACTCATTGGTTGGCCACTTCCATAATTTCTGAGCTATTTTACCACAGCACAACTTGTAGGCAGGACAAACTGTAGGTCAAAGATTTGTGACTGAGTTGGTGTACCAATCCCTCCACTAAAAGTGTTGACTGGTTACACAAGATGTCTAGGTTCAGGGTCCCTATCCCCCATTACTAGGAATCATATATAGAGCCATCCTCAGATTCCTGGGTGTTTCCATGGCACTAGGTTTCTGGCTTGTTCCAGAATGTCCTCTAATTTTTGTTGGCACTACAAGTACTGTCTCCCTTCACCCTCCCTCAACTTGATCCCTTCTGTTTCCATCTTCACCTGACCCCAGTCTTCCCCACATATCTATTATATTTCCCCTTCCCAGAGAGATTCATGCATCCTACTCCTTTTGAGCCCTCCTTGTTACTTAGCTTTTCTGGTCTGTAGACTGTAGCATGGTTAGCCTTTACTTTACAGCTAATATCCACTTATAAATGAGTACAAACCATGTTTGTCTTTCTGGGTCTGGGTTTCCTCACTCAGGATAATTTTTTTCATAGTTTCATCCTTTTGCCTACAAATTTAATAATTTTTTTAACAGCTGAATAATACTCTATTTTGCAAATGTATCATTCTTTTTAAATCTGTTCTTCAGTTGGGTGACATCTGGGTTGTTTCTAGTTTCTGGGTATTATGAATAAAGCTGCTATGAGCATTGTGATATGATGGACTGTCCTTTGGGTATATATCCAAGAGTGGTATAGCTGGGTCATGAGGTAAATCGATTCTCAATATTCTGAGAAACCACCATATTGATTCCCAAAGTGACTGTATAAGTTTGCACTCTTACCAGCAAAGGGAGAGTGTACTGGTGCAGGAGAATTGTTCTCACTGTCACTCTGCTGTGTTAATAAAGTTTACCTTGAATCAGAGGACAGAGCTAGCTACTAGAAGACTAAAATTAACTACAGAGCTTTTAGAGGCCCCAAGATGTATAGAGAAATGCAGGAAGGAGTAGGGAGGGTCTTAGGAAGAGATTTGCCTCCTTTGGATCAAGGAAGGAGAGAGAGAGAGAGGTCACTGGTTGCTTCTCCACTGCTTTCCCTTGCCAAGTTGTTGTGGACAAAAGAATAATTAGATAAATGCTGCATCTGTCTCCCAACAGTGGGCACAAGATTCCGAAGCAGCTGCTTGCCACCAGCTTTGGAGCCGTAAGGATCCCTGAGGCAGGTGGCTTTCCCTCTGTCCCCCCAGGCTCTCTGTGCATCTCTGGGATTTCCCCACTGCACCCTCTCTACAACATCCTCTCGCTGCCACCCAGGCCTGGACCCAAATAGCACAGGTGACTGGGCTCTAAACACTGCTGGAGTTAGCTGCCCAACATGGGCTGGCCCTGTCATTCAGGCAGCTGGTCCTCATGCCCTTGCTTTCTATACACGTGTTTCTTCCACACATCCTCTTGTGGACACTTCTCAGGCAGCTTGTTCACTCTCCCCATGGGTTGAGACTGCCTTCTGGAACTTCTACTCAGGTCCCTGACACATCAGGTCAGCTGCCCCGACACTCACTTGGTCTTTTACTGCTGCTGCTACCGCCACACACTCTCAGCCCACAGCTACTTGTAAGAAACTATCGCTGCCCTGGGCCAGGCTGTGCACTGCCCCTGTTCTCTGCCCAGCTGTGTGATGTAGCAACAGTCAGTCTCAAATTTCTCTGCCATCATCAGCATATTTGGTGAGACAACTGGAAATTCTTAAGGGGGGGATTTAATTTTTTAAAAAAGTTATTTCCTACATTAAAAGTGAGGAACAATATTTTGATGCAGGGAGTTAGGTCTCTGCATGGTTTCATAACAGATGGTTTAAAAACGGAAAAATTAAATGAAAGAATAATCAATTTAGTTGGAATTGACATAATCATAATGTTAATTATAATCATTATTGGTTTGGTAATTCATGTTTTATCCTTAAAAAAGTGTTTTGATATCTCTGCTAAATATGAAAATTTGACTTATAAGGTACAATGCTAAGAAAGATATAATAATGAAACTAAAAAAAACCTATTCGCTCACAGACAGAGGAATTTAGAGCAGAACCTACATTACTCTTATGAAACTGAAGAGGAGTGACCCAAGGTTATTAAAAAAAACCAACCTTAATTTATCCAATTACCATTCAAGAATGACCACCAGATGATATGCACCTCCAAGGATATACAGAAGTTAACTGAGATCCTGTAGAAATGTTAGATTTGAAGAAGTTTAAAGTAGTAGTAGTTTTATATGGTATGTATTTGCCTTTTCTGAAACATATGTTAAATTCATTTGTAACTCAGAACAGAATTATTCCACAAATCAGGAAAGATTTAGCTACAACAATATTGGAAGCTGGTCCTCAGGTACAATAGAAAACATGGAAGAGAGAGGAAGCTAGGATCACAGAATGAGATAGGGGTAGAGGTATGGGAATTTCCAAAGACCAGCTCCTTGGTGAAGGTTAGTATGCTGATTTGCAAAGATAGTTTAGATTTGATAATCACATCTTGGCCCTATGCTATATAGAAGATTTGAATGCCTGGGACAGGTTTGAAGAATCAGAAAAGAGGACTAGGTCATTGACTAAAATTATACAAGTCCCCAAAAAAGCCTTCACTGATTTTTTTTTTTTACAAAGATTGACTTCAGGTGTAAGTAGAATGATATCAGATCCAGAAGTTAGAAAAATATTAATTGAATCTTTAGCATTTGTTTTTGAAAGTGCTAATTCAGAATGCAAAAGGGTGATTAGACCTTTAAAGGCAAGATCAGCAACCATAGATAAATGGATTAGAAATACAGCTGATATTAGATCCCATACTTGTGATGAAACTTGCATAGAAGAAGTGATTTCTAAAATTTTTAAAAATCATAAAGTCATCTATTTTAATTATGGTAAACAAGGTCATCTGAAAAGGAATTGTAGGTAAGGCATTCTTAGAAACAATGTTTTTTTTTTCCTAGAGATATTCCAAACAGAAGGCCTCAGCTTTCTGTAATACGGAGTGATCCAAACATTTTCAATCACTGAAGAGAAAATTCTTCCCCAGAACAATTAAATAATCTAGTGCCTAATGTAAAGAATGATACAGTACTAGATGATAGGACAACTTTGACAGATGGATCAAAAATTCCAGAAAATACCATAAAACAAATATTTTGGCAGACTTCCATAAATGAACAAAGACCAAAGCTTAAAGTGAAAATTAATAACATTGTCCTTGAAGGATTAGTGGACACAGATGCAGATGTGACTCTGATTATACCAAAATCATAGCATCCGAATTGACCTCTTAAAGAGTTAGCTGTCCAACTTCTAGGCATTATAACCCTATCTCAGGTAAAACAAAGTTCAAGATGGATTGAATGCATAGGGCCAGACGGACAGAGAGGAAGGCTGAAGCCATATGTGGCAAATGTAGCAGTGAATCTTTGGGGTTAAGATCTGTTACAGCAATAAAATACTCAGATTAAAATTCCTCAAATCTCAGGAGTGGAATATAGACCAATTCATTGTACTAGGAATAATATTATAAGATACTATAAGAAGCAGCTACCAACCATTCAGGCTGAACATAAACACAGCACAACTTCTGTTGAACTCTCAGAAGTACCAATGGCCCTACCTTTAAAATGTCTAATGGATAAAACCATCTGGGTTGGACAATGGCCTATGACACAAGAGAAACTATAAGCTTTAGAACAATTGGTTCAGGTGCAGTTAAATGCTCAGCACATTGAAGAATCTACCAGCCCTTGGTATTCTCCTGTACTTGTTATTAAAAAGAAGTTTTGTAAATGGAGAATGCTGACAGATCTGAGAGCCACAAATAAAGTATTTCAACCTATGGGCCTCTTACAGAATGGGATGATGCCCTTGCCTCTTCTCAAGAATGGCCTATTATAGTTATTGGCTTAAATGATTGTTTCTTTACCATACCTCTGTAAGAAAAGGACAGAGAAAAAATTGCCTTCACAGCACCTACTTATAATAATTCCCAGCCAGTCAAGAGATATCAATGCAAGGTCCTCTTACAGGGAATATTAAATAGCCCTACCCTTTTGCCAATATTTTGTGTAAAAACTGTTGGAAATAATTTGTGCAAAATTTCCACAATCTATAATCTACCTTCATATGGATGATATCTTATTAGCTGATCCAAAGTTAGACACCTTAAAAACCACATTTGAAGAAGTAAAGAAAGTTTGCCTTGCTAGGGATTACAAATTGCTCCTGAAAATTTATAAAGAGGGAAATCTATTAATTACTTAGGATATAAAATAGATCTACAAAAAAATTAGTCCCTAGAAGGAACACCTTAGTAGATATCAATTGCAGACATGTCTTTAACTTCTTACTTGGTTTACATGGT
Source organism: Peromyscus aztecus (assembly GCA_902168405.1). Classification (NCBI taxonomy): domain Eukaryota; kingdom Metazoa; phylum Chordata; class Mammalia; order Rodentia; family Cricetidae; genus Peromyscus; species Peromyscus aztecus. The sequence continues at coordinate 56,846 of CABHPQ010000451.1, forward strand.
AGAAATATCCATTCCAATATAACATCTTCCCTTTGCATCAAAATCCTTGTCGGGGAGTGTCTGGAGGGGAGTATGACCAGAATGCATTTAAGTTCTGGATTCACATGATCCACATGTTCTTGAATTGTCTTTTCTACTAGAGCCAATTTCTTCTCAGCTTCAGTTTATAATTCTCTTGGAATATTTAGGACCTTGTCCCCTTTTAGGATATTGGCTGAATTTACTGGTTCATCTTTAGGTATTCCAATGATGGTCTGTAAGTTGGAAATGCTTCCTAACAATTCTTGAAAATCATTAATAGTCTGTAATTGATCTTTCTTAAGAAAAAACTTCTGAGCTAAACCAACCAGTTCACTTCAAATATGTGTTGACCTCAGAATGAAAACCAGGATACATCCTACATTGGGGAAGGGATTTTGTTCTTGTTTCTGCAGGAGAGGAAAAGTTATGGATACCAACAAAATTAATAAATATTTGCTTCACACAGGAGAAACCCCTTGATGAGGAGAAGTAAAAGCTCATCCACCGATGTGACAACTCTACAAATTGTAAGAAAAACTCAACAAACAAGGGTCAGGTCAGGGTTCTGTTTTTTGTCTTACAGGATAATAGGAATACTCATCTTCCAGAAATCATAAGGCCTTAGACACCCAGACATCTACAGCAAAAGGGAAGAACCTATTGTTACCAATATACTCTACAAGGTAATATCCCACTGTCTAACATCAATATCTCTTTAACTATGAAGAGTTGTGGTCCCAATTCAATTATAAATCAAACTGGCTTTGGAGTTGGAATGTGGGTCTCTCCTTCTCTAAACCCAAACATGTTGCTAAAAGAAATATTAGGAGATTCTGTCTCATATCAGAAGAGCCGACTGGTCTGAGCCAGAAGAAAGCCAATAATCTAAGGACCATTGTTATCAAGATTCTATTTCTCTCCATGCTTATTCTTGATTTCCCAGAATCCTTCCTCACATGTCATGTCATCTTAAGATTCAAAGTTTCCATTTTGATATTAATAATGTTCAAGTTTTCCACAGTGAAAATAAGTCTTCCCAATAGCAATCTCTGAAGTTTCCAGAAGGAAGATGGGACCCAGAACAATGACTCTACTCAGTCCAGGAAGATGCCATGGTATCTAAGAGCATTACTCAGTGATCAGCTTTGGACTGAAAACTCTTTGGGACAATTCTAAGATAAAATGGTCCATCATACTACACTTCTAGCCAGAATCTCAGACAATTTTACCCATTACTCTGAGACTGGCTGCAGACTCTATGGCTAGGCCTTTTGAGACCTAACTATCTAAGGCTTCTTACAGGACCCCACAGAGATACCATTGCCCCATAAATAGCAGGAAGCAATTCTAAGAAAATGACACCCTTCTCCCAAGGTTTCATTTTTCTCAGGATTATGGATGGATGACTATAGGGTTGGGGTGGAACAATAAACTTTAGGTTCACTATTCTCCTTTAGAAAAGAAATAGGTGAATGGATAGGTATAGTATATTAAGGTAGATTATTATATCTACTAATAAACTGATTTAGCAATCTATCAGTCTTGGATAATTTGTACTGATATGAATTCTTATATATTGATACAAATGTAAACTATTCTTATATTCCTGTTTAAGATAATTTTTATATTGATACAAATATGAAACTATATTTGTTGTATTGTACACATATTCCTACTCCTGTTTGAAATATTTTGTATACTGACACAAATGTAAAATTATATTTATTACACTTTATGTATGTTTTACCTTTATTTAGGATATTTTGTATATTGTTACATATTAATGATATTGTTGTCATATTGAATATTGCACTATACATTTCTACCTCTGTTTAAGATATTTTGTGTATTGTCACAATTTTGAGGTTATTGTCCTTATACAGCACAACTGCTTACAGACTGCTTATCTTGTTAATGTGAAGCCTTAATCCTCAGGTTATTTAGGTAGATAAGACTTATAGAACAATATTCATCCATGCTAGTCATTTCTATGGTTATGTTAGCTAGGTTCTCCAGATTTAGAGAAACATATGTCAGATGGAGAGGTAATCTTCAAACATTTCATAGACCTAGAGAATATGGCATTTAAATGTTTTTATAACTTAGAATTCTGTTGATATGAGAAATGATTGCTCCTGGTAGCACTGATCTGATCCCGAGAGAACGCTGGGCTTCTAGACATTTCCATTTGGAAGTTTGTCTTTTTTGGGGGGCACAAAAGGACCTGCTGGGCAAATAACTGCCCTTGTCTCCACTGCTGACAGTAAGAATGCTGCTCTTTCCAACAAGGAAAAGCGACTACTGAATTCTACCAAGACAGGGTAAGATGGTCTTTCAAAATTTCTGCTTCTGAAAATGATCTGTCAGGTATTCTAGGTCTGTACCCAAATTGGATGCCCCAGTAATGCTGAGAAACTTTGGGAGACTGTAGAGGCTGTCAGCTGTCTCTGTATATTCTCATTAGAATTTTGGAAATTGCTTGCTTGCATTTTCCATTTTCTCAGGTATTATTATGTTCCTTCTCAGGTCTTTGATGGAATTGAAGACTAGATTGTTACAATTACAGTCTTCTCATATCTTAGCTAGAACATATTAGTCCTAGAGTTAGAATATTCAAAATAGGATAGCTATTGCCACTTACCTATGTTCTGGACATTCAGCATGTCTTTCTTGTTTGATGTTATTCTTGTTGGTTGTAGTTCTATATTTGTTTATGTTATTACCCTTTGTTCTTCCCAGACAATACATGATGATTCTTATTATATATAGTTTGCATTAAGTTTAGAACCTTCTTATTTAGACAAAAAGGGGAAATGTCTTGGTATTTGCTCTGCCCATCACCTTGGGCTATAGAGCCCGAAGGAGGTGGTGCTTCCTGCTGTTGTATGTGACCTCTTAAAAGGAAAGGGAGAAGGGTCACATGCCCCTTCTCCCTGCTCCTGCTTGTGAGGTGGATTCGCTCCCAGTCATATCAGAGGACGACTTCCGTTGTCTACTTTGTTCTATATTCCCCAGGTTATTTCTTCAATTTACCTTAATAAATTTCCCTGATACTTCTTAAACAGACTCCTGTGGATTTATCACATTTAGAATAATCTTTAAATTATCATAAACTTACTTTGGTAAGATCTAAACAATAATAGCAAGCTTTATTTAATTTTTAAATTAAACTTTTTTTTTTGGTTTTTTGAAACAGGGTTACTCTGTATAGTTTTGGTGTATGTCCTAGATCTCACTCTGTAGACCATGCTGGTCTCAAATTCACAAAGATCATCCTGGCTCTGCCACCCAAGTGCAGAAACTTTTTATTGCAGAATATTTTTTATGTAAACTTTTTATTGCAGAATATTTATTACATACAGTGATGGTTCCATAGATAGTATTTTCCACTTTCCTCTTTCCTCTTCAATCCCCAAGATAATCTAGTTTACTTCAATACATATATGGAAGTAAAAACTAGATGCATAAATCATAGTGTTCCTAAATAGAGAAAACATGCTGTTTATTCTTCTAAGTCTAATCATCCAATTGCATGCATGTTTTATTTTAATGGATCATAGAAAATATAGACTTTATAGAAGTACATCTCTTTAGTTTTTAGTATTGATTTTCATATATTTTCTGTTGCTTACTTATTATCTCAATTTTATTTACTAAATAACTGTTACCACTTTGATGTTGGAATTGAGTTTTGAGACACCATAGTAAAATATAATGTATAATTCCCATCTTTTTTAGCAGATCAAAACAGGGGTCAAAGATTTCATAAAAAGATGAAATATGCATTTAATCTGGAGTATGCATTTTAAGACATATTAAGTTTATTTAAAATTGTATTTTAGGCCAGGTGTTGGCACATGACTTTAACTCCTGCACTTCAGAGGTAGAACCATGTGGATCCATGGCACATAGCCTTTTCTTTATGAGATCCAGGTCAGCAAGAGATAAATAGTCTCTGTCTCTGTCTCTTTCTGTCTGTCTGTCTGTCTGTTTCTCTTTCTTTCTCTCCTCCCCAACTCTCTGCTTCCCTCCTGCTCTCTCAAATTATCTTTTTTATTCATTAGCTTCTTGCTGGTTTTCATATGTAATAAGATGGTATGTAAATGAACATGGAAATATCCAGATGATTTAATCATTTGAGTAAATAAACCACAAAATGAAGGCATTCTTGGCCTGCAGTATAGACTCACATATCTTTATAGGATTTTGTTGGGAAAATTAAAAATGTATAGTAGGATAGCATTAATAGGGATTTTAAGAAAATATATTATTTGACGAATGCTGATGGTAAATTGTTTCAATAGAAGGAAATACATCTTTGAGGGTGACCCACATCCCCCCAAAATGCTGAATGCACTACAGACCTTTTGCTTAGATGAAGATTTGGAGAGGACCAGTGTCGTGAGTGGAGTGACATGATGACTAGGAGTATCTCACATGTTAATGGCAGGTAGCTGGATTTATTAGCTGAGTAGAGGAGGAGAAATCTGATCCTGAAATAAAATGTGGGCTCAAACATGCCTAACCAAGAAATGCATCTGCAAAATAATCAAGTTCACTGGGAGTTAATTCAGAAAGAAGAAAAAGCCTGTATGTCTATGGATTAGGGAATTTAATTTGGTTGTTACCCTAAGACAGTTGTTCTCACCCTCCCTAATGCTGGAGCCTTTCATATGGTTCCTCATGTTGTGGTGACCACTAACATAAATTTTTTGTTGCTTCTTCATAGCTATAATTTTACTATTGTTATGAATCACAATGTAAATGTCTGATATTCAGGATATGCGATATATGACCACTGTGAAAGGTTAGTTCCACCCTCAAAGGGGTTAGGACCCACAAGTTGAGAACCACTACTCTAAACCATTGTAGTAATTTTCCATAATTCTGAGAGTTAATCATGAGCTTGAAACTTGTCCTCTGAACAATAAGGCCTGGTGACCGGGTAGAGTATACAGCAGTACAGTTCAGCACATCCCAAACTGTTCCTGTTTGGTACTAGCCAATTGTCTCTGATAGGGACACAAAAACTGCAACTATCTATAGTGGCTTGGCTTCTTTGGATTAAAAAAAACCCTTCATATTCCTAATGTCCATGTATTCATTTAATAGTTCATTTGTGTCTAAAAATAACTAATATTAACCATTCCTTATAATATCTACTCCAATATGTCTGATTTTTTTTCAGTAGTGGTAGAGAAAGTATGCATTAATCAGTCACCTGCATTGTTTTGGATACTGGTAGAAGAATTTTGCAAGACCTTTGGATTTGCCAAAAGGATTAATATATTTTAGAGAATCCTTATTTTAGGGAGTTTTGAATTTCTCTTACAAGTTTTTTTTTTATCTTAAACTTTGTATTCTTTTTTCAAATAGTGTAGTGAGAAGTACACCTGATTTCCTCCATCAAGTTATTCCCACCAGAAATACTGGCTGTTGACAAAACTCATATATTTTAAAGTTGCAAGGGTTAAATTTGAGCTGCTTCCATAAGAGTGAGAAGCTGGTAATCAACTTTGAGACCCAGTGCATTTTCAAGTGTTATGTTCTCTGAAAAGCAGAGAACCAAAGAAAACTCTGGACTATTCAAAAAGTACAGTTGCTTTTGTAAATGCCATCTGCTTCATCTGTGGAGAAAAATCACTTTCATTATAGTTCAAGTCCAAAGTCTCTTTCCTTTGTCTGTGGCACTTTTTTTTCCTTACCCAGTGAAAGAATCCACACCAATTTTATGGTTTTTTTTCTGCTCTTCACTCTTATAGAATTTTTCATTTTGCCCCGTGGAAAGTAGCACAAGAATTACTGGTCAATTGACAATTCATTCAATTTTATAAGGCACATTTCACTTCGCCTTTTATAACTTGAAAGAGTTTTCTGTGAGGGGGAGACTACTTCTATTCACAATCAGTGTGGCTTTGTTTGAACTAAAATTTCTACCTTAAAAAAATGTCTTTGTTGAAAGGTAATGAATAGCGTTAGTAATGTGTTATAGAGCAGTTAGAAAATTACTGAACCCCCAATAATTAATAGGAAAAATTGCTTTTAACTGAATGGCTATTCCTACATCTGCATGTCTGCATTTATTAGCATTGGCAAGAAAATTAATTGTGAATGTGGTGCTCACCTACCTCAACTATATAGTTACTGGTCTACTTAATGGATAATTATGAATAACATTGGAGTAACAGAGAAGGGAGGCCTAATGTACTGTTACTCAGATGCATGTATAGCTAATATTTGAAAAGCATTTTGGAAGAGGTTTGCATGAAGAAACCTCTGTGTACATATAGACATAAGCACACATTAACACTAACACTTTTAAATATAGCACAGAGAAACAGAACAATATAACTTGATTACAAAGGCATTCAATTCCCACTTCTTTTGGTCTCTTCTTCCTCCATTGACAAATCAAGAGTCTTGTATTTTGTACTGCAGAGATATCAGTGATTAAGAGCATGTGTCGCTCTTGCAGAGAACCTGGGTTTGTTTCTCAGCACCCAAATGACAGATCATAATAACAAATGTAACTCAACTTTCATACTATTTGATACCTTCTTCTGGTTTCAGTGACCATGAGCCATGCATGTGGTGCACATACATACACCCAGGCACTCACATGTATGATTAAAATAAACATGTTTTAAAAAGAGTCTGGGACATCTGTGTAACAGGTGTCTTTAAGTTTAACTATATTATACCTTTTTGTTTGTTTTATTTTATTTTTTACACTGACACCCATCCTACACATGCTCATCATCTTCTAATGGCTTCACCTCAATATTGTCACTGTGGTGAGTTTTAAAGAGCATGTTTTCTCAAATTGTAAAAGTAGTGTGTACTCTTCTTGCATAAACAGGAAGAAAATGAATTATAAATCACTCATTGGACAGGGCATGAAATTACATCTTGAATACTTAACTGACAGATAAATACCTTAATACATTAGAAGTAAAAATAAAATTACATAAAAAGATTTAGTGTTGTTGCTATATTCTTCTTGAATAGGTTTCTAGGTACACCTCCTCTAAAATAAAATTAAATTTGTGCACTGAAATATAGATAAACATAGCTACGTTTTCAAGGCAAGTACTTCCTTAACTTCTTCCCAGAGTTAATTTGGTTTTTAGCTATTTTTCAGGAATCAACCACCATTCTATACTAAATTTGTATCAAATATTTTCCAATAGTGGGAGGTTATAAAAGAGCAGTCTATTCATTGTTTAATTTTGTGTTTATTCATTTTTGTGTATGTGTGTTATATGTTCATGTGTGTTGGTGATGTGTGTGTGTGTGTGTGTGTGTACGTGTATAAATTCTCTGTACCTCTAAGTGTAGGGAAAGTGTGCTATGGTCCATGTGATGAGGTCAGAAGGTCACTGCAGGTGTTGTTTGGCTTGCATCCCACCTAGGTTGAGACAGGGTGTTGCTGGTCACTGTTGTATATATCAGGTTCTCTGGCCCATAATCTTCTGAAGAATCTGCTGCTTCAGCTTCTCATCTTGCCATATGAGTGCTAAGATATTTGATGTGCATGTCATGTGACATTGTGTGGCTATGTCGATCTGAACTCAGGTTCTTACTATTAAAGAAAATGTTTTTTTTTTTTTTTGGTTTTTCGAGACAGGGTTTCTCTGTGTAGCTTTGCTCCTTTCCTGCAGCTCACTTGGTAGCCCAGGCTGGCCTCGAACTCACAGAGATCCGCCTGCCTCTGCCTCCCGAGTGCTGGGATTAAAGGCGTGCGCGTTGTAACCAGTGAACAATCTTCCCACTGCAAAAAAAGGGAATTAAAAAAAATCAATTTTTCCAGGTTCTCCCAATTATGAATAATGCTGCTATGAACATAGTTAAGCAAGTGTCCTTATGATATGATCCAGCATATTTTGGGTATATGCACAAAAGTGGTATTTCTGGGTCTTGAGTTAGGGTGATTCCCAATTTTCTGATACCACTATACTAATTTCCAGAGTGGCTGTTCAAGTTACACTCCCACCAGCAGTGGAGGACTGTTCCCCTTACTCTACATCCTTTCCAACATAAACTGTCAACAGTGTTTTTGATCTTAGCTGTTCTGGGAAGTGTAAGATGGTATTGTTTTGATTTGCATTTCCCTGATGACTAAGGATGTTGAGCAATTCCTCAAATGTCTTTTGGCCATTTGATATTCTTCTGCTGAGAATTCTCTGTTTAGATCTGTATCCTATTATTTAATTGGATTATTTTATATTTTATATTTTATTTATATTTTATTTATATTTTGAGGTCTAGTTTCTTGAGTTCTTTATATATTTTGGAGACCAGTCCTCTGTCAGATGTGGGGTTGGTGACAATCTTTTCTCATTCTGTAGGATGCCATTTTGTCTTATTGACTGTGTCCTTTGCCTGATAGAAGCTTCTCTGTTTCAAGAGGTCCCATTTATTAAATGGTGCTCTCAGTGTCTGTGCTACTGCTGTTATATTTAGGAAGTGGTCTCCTGTGCCAATACATTTAAGGCTATTTCCCACTTTCTCTTCTATCAGGTTCAGTGTAACTGGACTTATATTGAGGTCTTTGATCCATTTGGACTTGAGTTTCATGCATTGTGATAGATGTGAATGTACATGTTGACATCCAGTATGCCAGAACCATTTGTTGAAGGTTCTTTTTTTTTCCATTGTACAATTTTGGCTTTTTTGTCAAAAAACAAGTGTTCATATGTGTGTGGATGTCAGTGTCTTCAATTAAATTCCATTGATCCACATGTCTGTTTTTATGCCAATACCAAGCTGTTTTTATTACTATAGATCTATTGTAAAGCTTGAGGTCAGGGATGTGATGCTTCTGGAAGTTCCTTTATTGTACAGGATTGTTTTGGCTATTCTGTTTTTTTTTTTCCAAAGTTGAGTATTGTTCTTTTGAGGTCTGTGAGAAGGATGCCCCTCAATGGAAGAATGGATAAAGAAAATGTGGTACATTTACACAGTAGACTATTATTTGATGGTAAAAAATGATGACATCATAAAATTTGTAGGCAAATAGATGGGATCAGAAAAAAATCATTCTGAGTGAGGTAACCCAGACCCAGAAAGACAAACACAGTATGTACTCACTCATATGCGGGTCTTTGATGAAAATCAAAGGATAACCAGGATACAATCCACCAGAGAAGTTACAACACAGTTTACCAGAGAAGCTAGGTAAAAAGGAGGACCCTAAGAGTGATACACATGGAGGCCCCCAGGAAAAGGAAATAGTTAATATCTCCTGCGTAAACTGCAAGTGGGGTTGGAAGGGAGGAAATGGGGGCAGGGAACATGAGGGATCCAGATGGCTGGGTTGTGGGAGGGACAGAGAGGGAAAGCAATGAAAGAGATATCTTGATAGAGGGAGCCATAATGAGCAAGGGAGAAACCTGATACTAAAGAAATTCCCAGGATTTCACAAAGATGGCCCCAGCTAAGACTCCTAGCAACAATGGAGAGAGTCCCTCAGCTGGCCTTCAACTGTAATGAGATTAGTGACTACTTTAATTGTCATCATAGAACCTACATCCAGTAACTGATGGAAGCAGATACAGTGATCCACAGCTAAGCACTGGGCTGAGCTCCTGGAGAGCAGTTGAAGAGAAGGAGGAAGGATCAGATGAGCAAGGGGGGTCAAGATCATGATAGGAAAGAGATAATTGACCCAAGCTAGTGCAAGCTCACAGACACTGGACTGACAGTTGGGGAATCTGCATGGGACCCAACTAGGCCCCCTGTATGTGGGTGGCAACTGTGAGACTTGAACTGTTTGTGGGCCCCTGGCAAGAGGACCAGGACTTATCCCAGGTGCATGAACTGGTTTTTTTTTGGAGCCCATTCCCTGTAGTGGGATACCTTGCTCAGTCTTAATTGAGGGAGGAAGGGCTAGGCCCTGCCTCAACTTGGTATGTTGTTGACTACCCAAGGGAGGACCTACTCCCTCTGAGGAGTGGATGGAGGGTGGGATAGGGTAAGTGGGGGAGGAGGTAGGAGAAGGGGAGGGATGGAGAATTGGAGATGGTATGTAAAATGAAAAAAATCAGTTTTACATTATTCATCTGGAAAGCCTCAAGTACATAAATTTTAAATCATCATTGAATTGTTTAACAAAATTATTGCCCATAAAATTCTGTTTATCATAAAAATACCTATATTAAACATTAAGTGCTAAAGAAACAACATATATATATATAATTAATAATATACTATATAATTTAAGTGCATTTAGAAACAAGAATATCAAGAAAATAATCAAATGTCCGAAATGCAGAGAATGTGATGGTTGTTGTGAAGCAAAAGTATTTTGAATGTCAGGATAAAACAGCAACTTTATTTTTCCCATAATAGCTTTGTAAGACTATAACCCTTACACACGCAGGAGCTATTGGGCATTTTACTTTTCATGTATAGGCATTCTGGCTTTTTATACTTAGTTGTAACACAAGAAACAGGAAATGGATAAACATCAATTAAAATGATTATTTACAATTTATTACCTATTGGCAATGTGACCAAGAATCAACCAATACGTATTAAATTTCACTTATCTAAATATCTTTTGACTTAATCAAGAAAAAACACAGAGTTATGTCTGAGAAAAAAGATGGTAGAAGCCTAACACTCATCATCATTAACTTTTCCTAAACTGCATTTTAATGAGATTGAATGTTTCTGAGTGGCATAAGGAATCAAAACTGGAGGCATTTTTTTTTCTGACTTAATTAAAAATTCCGACCAGAATGATTTTCCAAGCTTTATAAATTTTCAAAGTAAAAATTTCATGAAGTTCAATGTGGCTTTGAAAATAAGGAAAAAGAAACACTACAAGAACTCTGTGAGGGATCCAAAATTGTGCAGAATCACAGAAAAGAATCTCAAAAAAAATTATAGAAAACCTGAATATACAACAGGAGAATGAGACAGACTTGAGTTAAATAATATACTAGTTTTCAGAGTGAGTTTCAAGTTCAATTGGAATTTGTTAATAGTGATCAATAGTCATGTCTTCAAGCAAAATATCTTATCTGCAGCATCCAGCCAGCATCCATAAAATTGTGCTAACACCATCAACGCAAAAGTTCATTTGATACATCACTGCCCAAGTGTCATTGCCTTATTTCCCACATCACCCAGCCTTGCAAATGATGATACAATATAGAGACCCAAGTATTTGGTGGGTTCATAGTTGAGAATGTTGTTCAAAATGCTTTTCTTTTCTTTCTCTTGAATTCTGCTGTCTCCTTACATGATTTTATGGGAATTCTCAAAATTAAAAGAAAATCCTTCTTTTTCTCCAAATTAACTGTTATCTCTCAGGTTTATGTTGCAACTTTTATGAATGAATAAAAACAAATTTTATGTTCTAAACTGGGAAATTATTTACCATGGTATTGGCAGAGGAGTAAATTGTTATTCTCATGATTAACCAACCAAGTAGCTGACTTAAAGAAAATCAAAAGGATAAGTTCCCCATGAGCCTGAAAAATATACAGTAACAAATATTGAGGGATTGAGCTCAACATGTACTACATATTTCCAATCCTCCTAAAGTGGAACTGTTTATGCACCTATTCAAAACATGACAAGGATTGGATACAATATTCTGAATTGAAATTGCAAAATTTAACTTAATCTTTTTCAAAGAGTGAAAGTGTTTACATACCACTGTGAATTTGATTGAGAAAGGAGAAGTGTGGACTATAAGCTTAGAAATTTAGCAATAAATAGCAATTTATTGTTTAAACATGTTACTTAAACCCTGCTACACTTAAAACTTCTTGCTTAATGGTGCAAAGGTTAGGTGAGTATATAACCCTTTTTTATTATGCTGCTTTTTATTAGAGTTTAAAATATATCACAAAAATGTCAACATATTTAGGTATTTCTACTTAAATCTACTACTCAAAAACTATTAGCAGACTTCATTTTAATATTAACTTATTAATTTGTAATAATCTTGCCAGATGATATGACTTCCCTAATATTTTTTAGTTACCTATGACTAATAGCTGTGAGGTAAGTTTTATTAATTCTTATGTGTTTCTAGCAAAAGAAATGTCTCCTGAAGCACTCCACAGTATCTGAGGTAAAGTAGCATGAGGATAAGAAAACCCAAACCTTTTTTTATTTTTCTAGGGCAAGAATTTAAAATGGGCAATTATAGCAAATTAATTTTGATCATCACAGTTTATTTTAAAAAGACCCACACTGATGGCTTGTCTTAGGAACTACATTGGGTGGGGTTGTTTTCTTAGACTTTGCTAGTATTTCATTGATTTTGCTTACAGTAGAAACTCTAAGCCTACATAATCTAGGTTTTTGATTATGTTCCTGAAATCATTAGATGTTATAATATTTAAATAAATGTTGGGCTCATTATCTTTTTATGTTAAATTTTAGAAATAATATATCCTACTTCCAGCCAGGTTTGGGTAAGCTACCACTGAGTCAACCCTAACCAGATGGTGCTAAAAGAGTAATCAAGCTTCGCATCTGGGAACGTGCTCATAAGAATAATGCACACCTAAAATAAACATCAAATGGTTATCATAACACCCTGTTCCTTTGCAGAACTAACAAGCGGGTTGTGAATCTAAAAATGGAAATGATTCTACATTTGTTTCAGTGTCCTGATTAAAGTGCTGTCTGATGTGTGAAGCCTTGGTTTCTGCAAAGACCGAAATAATCTCGCACCTTTTCTCTCTGGCCCGATCTGGAATCTCACATATGAGCATGTTAGCTTGAGAGTTAAGCAGGGGGATAATCACAGGCTTTGTCAATACCGTAAACCTTAACAATTAAGTGACTGGTTTCTAATGTACTTGCCCTGACACAGGACACCTTCATTTTGCAAACATGTTAGTCTATAATGTATACCCACAAGTCATTTAGCCATTTTTTGAGATAACTTCATCTAATGAAGCCATGGAAAATCAAAATAAACACACAAACTTTCCCTTTCAAAGATATATTGGTAAACATGTCATTTCTTTTCGATATTAGCATTGAATAACGTATGGGAGATAACGCAGGAGATGACAAACCTTACTTGAAGTGTATTCTTTGCTTGAGATGAATGTGTTATGAAAATTCTGAATACTGAAGACTTTATGGCTCCCTTCAGTGTGTTTTGTCTTATTTCTCCTTCCCATTCATTTGTCTCTGTTCTAAGCTCTGACGGCTTTGTTTTCTGAATCGTTAGCCATGTTCTAAAAGAAAACCACTCCATAAAGTGAATCAAGAAAACTCCCCACTTGGAATACCCCTTTTTTAATTCAAAGGAAGACTGCTTTATTGCCTCCAATGATGCTTGTCCACAGTCCTTCTGGACCTAGTTCAGCCTTCATACTCTCAGTTTCAATGAGGTGTCTGTTGAAACTGGAGCCTAAGCTTATTTCTTACATGCTGAATGTCACAACAGGGAAACGTGAGTTCTTTTTGGAGTACTGGTCAAATGTGAAACCCTTGAGTAGGAGCGTGAGAACATTGAGCATTCTTAGCACCCTTTTAGGTAGGCTGAACGTGTCATCAACATCAGTCAAAGAAGACCATTAGAAGTGGAGGTTCTCATCATGGTCGTTTGACCCCTAGGACACCTCCCCAGCAGAGGATCAAGGCTCCAAAACCATGTAAACACTTGCTTTGTGCATCTGACTCAACTTTTCTCTTAGAACTATGGGTTCCTTATGCCTATAAACTCTAAGAGAAAAGGGATATTTAAAAGAAGGCGACCACAACTGATCAGATGGTTTTAGAATGAGGAAGACTGTACAGTATAACCAAGATATTTTAGATCCTACTCACTCGGCTTTGACCTTCAGCAGTTCTCTTTATCTGTGTGGTCTAGGTGTGGTATTTTGTTGTTGCTTTTGTCTTGTTTTTGTGTAGAGGTATGTGATTGCTGATGTAATTATGTAGGCATTCTATGACATGAAAAAAATAAAATCTTAATATAGTCACATCATAAATGTGCTTGAACTTATAAGCAACTGACCTCACCTGCACACACTCACACACACACACACACACACACTTCCATAATTAAAAACAAAATAAAATACTTATGTATTCAAAATGTGCTCATACTTTGTAGCTTGAAAGGTAGCATTAGAATTAAATTATAATTGAGAGTGTAATTCATCTTCTCATGTGAACTTTATATAATACAACCCACCCTGCTTCTAATACAAAAACAAACATAGCAGTAACTTCCTGATAGCTATGTGTGTGTGCACACTCGCATTGGCAGGGGGAATATATATGCCTATCAGCCCCTGTAAGAACACTCAACTTTCACCCCCAGAAAGGCTGAGACACCTCACTATTCCAATAACACAGTCTCAGCCTGTTGAGATAGGTCTGTCTGCCTCTCTGCCTCATTTTTTCTTGCAGTATGTAAACAAAATACATATTGGATATTCATCAGTAGGGCTTGAGAAGTGAGAATTTGTGCTAATGTTTGCCTACATGTATAATTCATTATCAGGGTGTTAATGTTATTTTACATTAAGAATTATGCATTAGGGACCAGAGAAATGGCTTAGCAGATAAAGGAACTTGCTAGAACACTTGAAAGGAAAAATTTACATATCATGTGGTATGACTGGGTATTCCCTCCACAACACACACAATGCTTGTCCACATGTCCCACATACACTCATGCTCACACACAATAAAAATATAAGGAAAAAGAAGTTATATGTGCTAAATAATTGTTCTTTACTACAAAAGTTATAATGGATATATTTCTCTCATACTAAGTTTTATATAGTTTATTCAGAAGCAGAATGTATAATCATATTTGGATTATTCTACTTTTAAATTTTAATTGGTACTTTATATATTACTAATTTTAAGGATAATGCTAAATATATTTCTTGTCCTTCCACAAATAAGCAGAAAATATGTACTCACTAATTAGATTTATAATTCTTTTAGGGGGTAGCTGAAGGTTTATGAGATTCTTGCTAGGAGTTCAAATTGGTTCTGTAACTTCAATAAACATATTTTAAAATCTTGGTTTCATTTATATGTAAAATAGAGAAGCCTTTCTCCTGTCTTTTGCCAATCAGTGATTTTTCCGCTCAAGCAACCCCATATTTACTCTGTAAGAAAATACCTATTCATCTGAAAAAAATCTTGTTCTTCCAATTTTCATTTAATTTGCATTGCTATCTTAGAATTACTATGAAATCTATTTTGCTTCCTCACTAAAAATGTCATTTTTCTTCATGCTGCTTGAGTTGTAAGTCATGTTAGAAGTGTGATGCACACAAAGTAAGGTGAAAAAATAATATTTCTTTTGTCTGTGAATTTAAGTTCAGGAGCAGAAGCATATACCAGCAAGTCTAAAGGATAAAACTAAACAGGAAAGAACAAATGGATAGAGGGGGGCGGGAAGACATTTCTACGTGCTGTATTAGAAAAGAAACCAAGGTTTATGTGAATCCTGAAATGCTTATCTAGGTTCAGCATTCTTCAAGCGTTCCTCATTGAGAATTTCCATTGAGAGAGCAAGCTATGTGCTATTAACTTCACGATGAAAGTGACAATACACAATATTCTTTTGAAATCATCTTAGTAGCTACACATTGAAGAAATAAGCTGGTATATCTCCGCACTAACAAAAAATGATGTGGGGGCTGCTGTATCAAATCAAGCTTCCATTTACATTTCAGATCATCTATGAGGTTAAGATCATCTTGTGATTATTGCTACTGCATAGAACTCCAAAATTACCCCAGTTTATGACTGCGCCTCTGTTCCCATTCATGTTCTATTTCTATGAGGTAAATATGAGGTTCAATTGACTTTAGATAGTAGGTTGGTATTGCAAGTGTTTGACTCTAGATTGACAGAAATTACAGTGAGGAAGAGACAAGAAATAGCAAGAGGAATAGAGGAGAAAGAATAGATCGGGAGAGAAAAGACGGCCAAAGGGAGTAATCAATAAATCACTAGTGTCCCCAGCACCTTGTTACTCACTATTGAAAAGCATCATACTCAACAAATATCTATTGAAACTTACACAATAGAAATGATAATAGAAGATATTTGCTGTTCTTTACCCCTAGATTTGGCCCTTACCCAGTTAATAGATTCAGAAACAACTCTAAAAATCATGCCAGAATTACTATTGCCTTATGTAAATTCCTGAAGGAGGTGGACACATGTCATAGTAATACTCTAATAATTTAAAGACACTACATGAATAATACTATTTACTGTTAACTGACCAACTAAATGAAATAGCAAATTATTGCACTGTTTAGTAAATGTGGGAATTATATTTTTTCTATAGCATTATTGTGTCTACTTTTATATTGGATATATATGTTATTGTGGATGTATGTATATATGCTATATAAATATGTTACTGTGGTAATCACATACAATTTTCTAGTTAAATAATTTTAAGTTCATAGTTCAGTGGCATTAAAAGCAAATTGTTTTAAACCATTCTCCAGAGTACATTAAACTAAAAATTCTGTATTATTCCAACAATCATATCTATCCATTTCAGTTATCATTCAATCCTCCAAATCCAACCGATAACTGGGTGATATTCACTCTCATTTCCATCTTTATGAACACATGTATCCTAGGAATATCATAGGATTGTATTCACATAGTACTTAAAATCATGGTATTTTCACTTAGTATAAAATTGTTAAGGTTAATGTATGTTGAAACCTGTCAGAAGTTCATTTACTATTAAAGCAAAATGATATTCCATTGTTTATACATGTATCTTCCATACTTTATTCAATATTGTTAGTTTGGATTCCTCCTTTTGAATTTGAATATTTATGAAGACTGTAAAATACCTGTTTAATGGCTACCCTAATTTACGTGACCAGACTTTAGTTTCCATTTCATGATTGTTTCAGAATATTGGCAATATATATTATATATATATATATATATATATATATATATATATATAATATGAATTAGGTATTCATCTCCTTCATTTGAGAAATATGTATTTGAGGCATCATTGACTTTTAAAAATCAGATTGCTTTCCTTTTATTATTGTCATATAATTTTGATTTCACTAATTTCCTATTTTACTGTTTATCACTTTGCTACTTACTATATTTATTTTTTACCTATTCCTGTTTACTAGTATTATAGCTGTTATATTATTGTTGCTATTTCTTGTCTTTTTTATAACAATTGAACCCCTCACCAGGGGTCGTATACTGCTTTGAACCCCTCCCCAAATATTAGACTTACAGACTTATAGGTATTGCATTTAAAACTATACTGTTTTTTCATTCTACTTTTTGTTCCATGTTGTAAAAATGAGGGGCATAAGAGCATAAGAGGGAGTTAGGAGGGAAGACTATTTAGATATAATTATATTTCATTGTATATATGCCTGACATTCTCAAAATAAGTAAAAATAAAAACACCATTTCTACCTTATAAATAGGCAAAGCTTATTTCATCTTTAAAAAGAGAAAAATGATATGTATGTCAAATTGTTTTAAAATAAATTTGTACATATCATTAAAAGTTATTTAAATAATCTCATACCCTGTTTTTCTAACACCCAGTTGTTAACCCTGAAAACATATATATAAATAGCATTATACAGATTGAGCAGGCTGTATTTATGTAATTATGAATACATACATATACATATATTTATATATATATATGTGTGTGTGTGTGTGTGTGTGTGTACACATATGCTTGTAATATCAATGAAAAAGAGGGCAGGAATATGACAGATAGCAAGGAGGGACACATGAGCGAGTTTGGAGGCTTTGGAGGCAGAAAAGGGAAGGGGGAAGTGATGTAATTATGTTATAAACTCAAAAATAAAAGAAAAAATAGAAGCAGATTAGAGAATTTAAAATTAGATCCAAGTCTCATAACATTTTTGTTTCAGGACTCATCAATCTAGACATTCAATAGAATTAAAGAACTAGAACTAACCCCAATGAAATACTATAACAATGGGCATTTTCATTCTTTAATATATACCATGTACCAATAATTCTTGGTTAATTTCTGACTTGTCAAATCACAGTATATGGTGATATGAATGAGAATCCCTCCGTAGGCTCATATATTTGCTTTCTTAATCCCTTTGATAAACTGTTTGGCGAGGATTAGGAGGCGTGGTCTTGTGACAGGCGCCATTAAGCCTAAGTGACCCTTGACACACATGCTGCCATATTTGGGTTTCTCTCCTCTTTTCTTAGATCTAGGCCTTGCTTAAGTCTCCATAGCACCAGAACCTCTTCTCACAGATACCAGAACCTCTTCTCAGATATCAGGTGAATGAGCTGCAGTTAAGCAATTAGGCAGTTAGACAAGGGTAGATAGATAACCTTCAGAGCAACATTTCCTGCTGGCCGAATAGCCCATAATTAAGTCCTTTCCTGCTTGCAACCCCCATTACTAAGTCCCTTACTGCTTGCAACCCCCATAATTAAGTCCCTTCCTGCTCACAGCCCCCTTTGCCTACCTATATATGCCTTGAGAGAAAAATAAAATTTTGGCGCTTGATCAGACGTCCTGTCTTGCTCTCATTCTTTGTGTCTCTTGTTCCCTCCCATTCACTGGCCCTCCCTTTAGGTCCCGGTTGAAGACCCCGCTGGCCTGGGCAGTCTTGTTGAGGAGGTGTGTCACTGGGCGTGGACTTTGAGATTTAAAAAGCCCAAGCCAGGCCCAGTGTCTCTGTGTTGCCTGTGGATCAGGATGTTAAGCTCTTAGCCACTGATCCCATGCCATGCAGGAGGGCTTCCCAATATGATGATAAGGGATCAATACTCTGAAACTGTCAGCAATCTCCCAATTGTTTGTTTGTTTGTTTGTTTGTTTTAATTCACCTTGGTCATAGTGTCTCTTCACAAGAAAATAACCTTTGCAAAGCAGGAACCTGAGAGAGGGCAGGAGAGAACTCCACAATCATTGCTGTGATCTTTCCTGAGGAAACTAGTCTTTCAGCTTGACTTATTGTTAATATCTTAACAATCTGAACTCTGAAATTAAGAAAGAAGTTAAATTTAGTAGAGAACAAAAACACCTTGTACTTAATGATATATTTAAATTTTTTTGAGTCATACTGCTAACTTATTATTTAACAGTACCAAGAGTTTTAATAACTCCTTGTATAAAATTGCACAGGCTATTTACATCTGTGCATTAAATTAAATTAAAAGAAGTATATAAATAATAAAACAATTCTTTCTTTCATTTATGTGTTTAATGAGCTTTAGTGTAGATCTGTAAGCCTGTCAAAGTCCTCTGTAGTAAGACATGGTCTCTGGCTATTGGGAATTGTTGAGACATACTAATGTATGACTTTGATCACTGGGGGTAATCCCTAAGAGAGGATTTGGGGGCACTTGTCTTTTTCTATTTATTTATTTATGTCTTTCAATATTCTGTGAGGTGAGTATTCATGAGCTCCCACTGTAGCATACTGCTTCTGCTAAAGCCACAAAAACAGTGGACCAATCTATCATACTGTGGACTAAAATATATAAAACAAGAATCCTAAATAAAACTTTTCTTTTACAGTTGTCTATGATATGGAGTTATAGTAATGGTAAGCTGACTCACAAAATGCACCTGTATGTCTTTAAGTATGTATGTGAATGAACATTTACTTTCCTTATTTTTAATGGTATTTCTATGAGTCTTGCTCTTATATACAACCACTCCTGATATTTCTTTATGTGTTTCATCTTAAATAATGTAGGACAGAGAAAGTAATCAGGAGATTATACCTATTGCTTTATAGTTCTGGAAGATATAATGCAAGCTGAAGGAGGAGTACAGAAATGAATATCCAACTCTGAACTCTGCAAATTACAATAATGACCGACTTAGAAAGAAATGCCCACCAGTGAAATTAGTGACATGAATATCACAGAGTTACCACGTTCTGATTGGACTTAAGTTCCTTGTCACAAGATGAAACCCATACTTGACACACTTATTAAGGTAAGAACCTATAGCTAAATAGCATATGAACCCTAGTGGAAAAGCTAATTCTGCTACTACTGCTGCTACTACAACTACTACTATTATGTTGTTGAATGGACATAGTGTTGAAACAATTCCTAGTGATCTATCATTATACCGATATCGATCCCTTGTCTATTCTGATAATCTTGCAGTAGATGGTGATCAACACAGTAATACACAACTGGCCAAAGGCAAAAGTATAATATATTGCAAAATACTCAGCCCTAATATATATATTGCACTCTTTCCCCTCCCTACAAGGCTTAGAAATACTTGTGGAAGAGGGAGTAGAAGAGGCATAGGACCCAGAGATAATGGACAACTGCAGGGAAACCTTATCTTCTATACACAGCTTGGCAGCTGCACATAATGATTTCCTTGAAACTGGGACAGCATGGAAAATGAATGGATCACTGTGGTTTTCAATATGACTCCTATATTGTATGTAAAGGAATATGTACTAGAATTGTTTTAAACAACATCAGGAATAAAACCTCCACATTGTACATGAAATTCTGGGCATATAAATACAGAAAAATGCACATACATATGTAGCATATATATATATATATATATATATATATAGTACAATTACAATGACAGATTTTTCAAATACATAAATTTCAAAGTGCATAGATCTTTATATAAAAATAGGTTAGTAATACAAAATAGGTAGTAATACAATCTATTAACTAGACAAGTAGTAAATTATCAAAGGCACATATAAATTATTAGAAAAAATGATAAAAAAAACTTACAGAAGGGACATGTGTGATTGATATTAAGGGTTTTTCTTAAATTTAATTTGCAACTCATTTTATTGTACATTTTCGTAATTGAATGTACAGTGTATTTTCCATAGAAAATTAACTACTGGATACAATGTGTTCAAGATAAATATTGGTAATAAGATGCTAACTGATTTCATACAGTATCTGCATGTGGCAGGTACTAAAAATCTTTTCACAGGGTAGGCTGTGGTTTAATATATACATATTTGGAATCATTTTTTTAATATTTTGTATTTTAGTACAATTGTCTATGAAAGAAAATGAAGTAGAATCATAATTTCTGCCTAATTCTTTCTTTGAATTTTTGAGATTGCAATATAATTGCATGATCATCCCTTCTCCCTTCCCTTTCTTTCTGCCAAACCAACCTATAAACCCCTCCTTTTCTCTTTAAACTTATGGACCATTTTTTCATTAATTATTACACACACACACACACACACACACACACGCACACGCACACGCACACGCACACGCACACGCACACGCACATGTATATACACATATATTCCCAAATAGATGAATACAACCTACTTTGACTATATGTTGTCACTTGTTTATAAGTTTTCATGCTGATGATTTGGTATTTATTAACATACTTGTATTCTTTTTCCTGGAGAAGAATTTTTTTTCCTGTTCCTAATAATCCCTAGTTGCCTGTTTTTTGTTTTGTTTTGTGCATTTTGGTTTTTCTGTTTGATAGTTGTTTGTTTGCTTTGAGTTATACTGGGCTTTTCCTGACTACTTTAGAATGTCTATTGTTACTATGCATCTTTTCTAATGCTTAATGCTTCCCTTAAGCAGAGAATGGATTTTGGGTATTCCAATGAATGCATTTTTTTTATTATGAAAACGTTTTCATTCATTTCACACACCAATCAAAGATCCCCCTCTTCTCTCCTCCTGCCGGTCCCCAGCCTCCCCTCCCAACTCATTCTCCACTCCCTCCCACAAGAAGGCAAGACCTCCCATGTAGAGACACATCAATGAATGTATTTTTAATTACTCTTTGTTTCAGCAATTCGCAACAGTGTTGAACTCTATGGTTTGACATTGGAAACAAAAATTGCTAAGTTGTTCTTATTTACTCTCTTTTTCATTCTTTGAGAATTTTCATTCATGCACATAGTATGTTCTTATGAAATCTAGTCTTTTTTCTCCCCTTAATTTTTTTCCCAACACTTCTACAACTTTTGCCACCTAACTTTATGTGCACTTTTTCCTTTTTAAAATCTACTGAGAATCCCTTGAGTACTGACATCATGAGTTCCTCCCTTAGCAATACATTGATTTTGTCTAGAGTGGGGGCTTAAGCTATTCAGTTCAAGATGAGGTAAAAACTATCTTGAAACTTATTGTTCCACCTAATTTGTTTATATGTTTACTTTCCCCTGGCAGTGTCTTCTTGCTATGCAGCCCAATTTGGCCTCAAAATCATGACCTTCTTGTCTCAGCTTCCATAGTGTTGCAACTATAGTTGGGATCTACTACAGTCACTGTATATTATATTTACTTATGTTTGAACCTCCCTATCTTCAGAGAAACTGCCATGATCTACCTAGGCTTACCAACATCTTATGTGTAGTGTTTCAATATTTATAAGTAATTTAATCAAAACTTTGAGTACAATTAAAAACAGTGAATATTTTATTCAGATTCATTTAGCTTTTTCTCACTTCTTTTTTATCTAAGACATAAGTATGCAATTAGTTGTCATGTTTTTAAGGTTTCTCTTTACTCCAATCATTCCTTATAATTTCTTACTTTATGATAAGCTTGGTAATCTTTAAAACTAGTGGACAAATATTTGTGGTCTTAGATACCTAGAAGAATATGTCTGCTGCTATATACCATGAATTAGTGAGGTATCACAAAGAAAGTTATAGTTTTCTATGTAATATTAAAATTACATATTTCCCATTCCACATGACTGATAACTGGTTATGTGAACTTTGATTGTCTGACTGAGGCAAATTCCCAAATTAGTTTATTGACAAATTACTTTTCTGCCCTCCTTCTACAATGTGTTATTAGGAAGGAAGTCACTATGAGTTCTCCACACTGAGATAATGAGTGCGAACATTCCATCTCCTAAGGACAAATTATCTTCATAACATGTGTACTTCTTCTGAAGTGTTCCATCATTCAATTACTTAGTGGAGAGCATTCATGGACATTTATTATTTAAACTTTTGTCCAGTGTTATATTTTGCTGTTTTTCCTTCTCTTCTTTCAGCTCTTGTTACTGAGACTTTTTTTCACTTGTTTTCCTTTGACTTTATAGACTTTGTGAAATTTTCAGAAACAGTCTTATTTTTCTGCTGTTAGGAGATGTTGCAGCTTGTATATTTTCTCCCACAGTCTTCAAATCAAGCATTTCTCCAGGGAGCCCTGGCTTTTTTTACTGTAGAATGCTATCAAAAGCCAGTAACTGAGCATCAGGTGTGCTCCTTGTTATCTTGTTGCAGTTGTGTCTAGGTCCTAGATACGCCTGCAACTGAAACATTTATATATGCAATTTCCTGCATCAGTGTTAACCTAGATGAGTTCATAGAGAAGTTGCTAATTCTTTCTCATTACCTATGAATAGCTGCAGGCTCTGTAAATTCTCTCCTTCGATGAGGAAACAGCCTATATGCTGTTTGTTTGTTGATTTTATTTTTTTTGTGCTTCATTCTCAATAGACAACAGAATAAAAAATGTGAACCCTTAACTTCCAAGTTCAGCAAATACAGTATATGATCACATAGAGACTTCACTTTGATTTTTGTCAGACTCATCCAAAAACGACTGAGGTCAGCACATTTCCTCCCACCCCTTTACAGAACTATGCTACTCATTTAGGTTGCAATTAGATTCGATTTTCACATATTGCATTCCATCCTGAGACTTCTTGTCAAAACAGTTTTTGTTAAAATATGCACACTCTCAGTTTTGCTTTTGTGTTGACAGTGAAGTTTTGTCAAATGTAAAACTGTTTTCCCACTTGAAGTATACTACAAACAACTTCACAGTCCTGAAATATTTTTCTGTGTAGTTGTTCATACAGAATATTCTGACCCCAAACTACTGACAGCCATTTTCCTGTTTACTTCCTGCTTTATTTCAATAGGTGGGTCTTGCCTTTCAATTTTTCCAGTTTAGCAGGAGTGGCTGTCTTGGCTTTATTCTTGAGGTAAGGTGGAAATTTTGACATAATTATGTACAGTGTAAACAGTAGGTTTTCCATGCTAATTTTTGGGGGGAGACACCTGATATCTATTTCTACTGTGTATGCCTGTTGGGATATTTAATGGCAAGAATTCATGCTTGCTTTTCCCCCTTTCAACTGCTTTTTTTTTTCAAAAATTTAAAAAATTACCAAAAGCATAGATTCCCCCTGGTCAGTTTGCATGTTCATTTTCCTCATTTTTTTGTTGAATGTTGAACCCCAAGTTTTACATCTGGAATCACTATTTGAAGTTTATTTCTTTTTTAGACTTTATTGATATTTTTAAGATTTTATTTTGCACATTTCCATTTACTTTCATAGCGCCACGTAATTTTTGTTCCTTCTGATACTTTAACCTGCTTAACTTATTGCTCAAGTTGGTGTTACCACAGCTTTAGCTTTTGGAATAAATAGTATTGTCTCATTTTTAAACATTTCATAACATTAACCCATGAAAACCTAGGAGGATATTTATTTTGTTTAGAAGACTGAGGTGTATTTTAATGATCTATTTCTCTGTATGTAAATTTTGATAGCTTGCCATTTTCAAGAAATTGTCACATTTCACTTAAATTAAATAAATTTACAAAACTTTCCATATTACACTTCTTTCTATATGTATTGCTGTACCTTAATATTTTGTGTGCTACCCTTTAGTATTTGTTAATAGTTTTGAAATTTTCCATTGTTTGTTTAAACGTTTTTATTTTATCTTATATTTATTTCTTTATATATATTTTTTGAGAAAGGGTTTCTTTGTATAACAACCTTTGATTTCCTGGAACTCACTTTGTAGACCAGGTTGCCCTCAACCTCTAAGAAATGTGCCTTCCTCTGCATTGTGAGTGCTGAGAATAAAGGTGTGTGCCACCATGCTCAGCTTATTCTTAATTTTTTGAGAGGTGGTATCCCAAAAGTATTCATAAAATTATTAATTTTAAGTGTTACTCATTGTCACATTAAAGGAAGTATTTATGCTACATTATATTGTAACAGTCTGACTTTTCATATTTCATTTTGATTTTTATCACAATTATTACACATATTATTTTATAGGATCAATTATGAGAAACATTGTAAGTATTTCATAAAATATAGACATATATTGATAGACCCCAGACCCAGGGTACTACCTTCTCGGGTGGGCGCCCCAAGAACCCAGACTCAGGTCCAGTTGATGCAAACAGCAAGAGGTTTATTGACACGGCTGTACAGTTGGGCTCCTCTGCTCCAAAGAGCAAGAGTCGCGCCTACTGCAGCCACATGGGTACTTTTAAAGGAAAAACCCACAAAAGCCATAAGATTACAATTCCCATACAATTTCATTTCAATTGATTTATGTCTAGAGGCTAATTTCATAAGATCATGGCCTGATCACAGGGTGGGTACAGTCACATCGGCATGCACATTCTTCCTGAAACCTCAAGGGGGGTATCAGGGCAGGAGTGGAGTTTACACAAAGGTCACAGTGGGCCTTCCTGGAACACTTGCAATTATCCCAATCACAGTTGAGTGCATCTCTTAACGGAAATCTCTTTACATTGTTACATTGTGGCGGTAATGGCTGAGTCAGGTTGCCCTTGGAACTAGTTTTTTTTAGTTCCTCATTCTCCTGGGGCTTGGGGGGGGGTAAGCCTGAAGGGTTAGGGTCTTTCATTATTATAACTTTGAAAATCATAATTACAGATGCTTTAAACTTTTGGTCTGATGATTTATAAGGCCTCACCATATCATAGTCTGATTCTTGTGACCGTATTTTTTAAGACTGTTGTAGCATGAATCTTAAAGAGTCTTATTAATAAAATCAAACCTGAGCCAGGTATTGGGGTGAACTGGAAGATCAGAGAACCAGAACAAGCCACAGCTACCTCACCTCGCCTGATCCTCAGGTGGTCTTGTTTTCCTCAGACTGGAAGACTCTGTGTCCTCATATCCGAATGGCTCTTAGCTCAACTGTGCTCCAAAGCCTGAATCCTTAACCAGCCAAATGCTTAACCAGCCAAATGCTTCTAGTTCCTGGTCCTCAAGCCTTATATATCTTTCTGCCTTCTACCATCACTCCCTGGGATTAAAGGCTCACTCCCTGGGATTAAAGGTGTGTGTCACCATGTCTGGCTGTTTCCAATGTGGCCTTGAACTCACGGAGATCCCAGATGGATTTCTGCCTCTGGAATGCTAGGATTAAAGGTGTGAGTGCCAACATTTTCTAGCCTAAGTATCTAGTGGCTGTTGTGTCTCTGACCCCAGATAAGTTTATTAGGGTGTACAATATTTTGGGGAACACAATACCACCACAGACTGTGATATTTTTGTTGTTGCTTTTTGTTTGTTTGGTTTTTCAGACTGCTGTTAGTTAAATCTGCTAAAAAAATTTTTTATGAACTCTGCCTGTGGGCACCATAAGCTGATGTGACTAGACATTTCTTGTAAGCTTCTATATTGGTTGTGTAGGAGTATGACTGTGCTTCCTGTGTTCTGTGTCTGTCAGTTATGAAAGGCTCAAATTTCAAGTTTCTCTACTTTCTTCTGTGGTTTTCTCTGTGTTTCCGTGGGATTTCTAGGAAATACTTCTCAGATCCAATCTACTTCTTGGCAGCTGTTAAATTGAGGCTCTGTTGGTTCTGTGGAAAGTAGGAAGGATGTAGGTGTTCAGAAATTTTCCATGCATCCTGATCCCATTCATCTCCCTGTCTCTTCCCTTCTGTCCTCTACCCTTGCAACCCCCCACCCTAAAAAAAAATTAAAAGTAAAATAAAAAAAAACAAATAGAAAAGAAAGAAAAACAAATCTCATCATTGAAGCTGTAGTGTGTCATAGTGAGTCACACAGTATACCCTTTAGTCCACACATCTTTACTTGTGTTTATTGCAACAAGTCATTGTTCTGATTGGAAACCCCTGGCTTCTGCTACACTGTCAATACTGGGCTCTCTCTGAGGCTCCTCTTGGATATCCTGTTGTTGCCTTGTGTCATGGAGATTCTGCAGCTTTGGATCTGCAGGTCCAGCCCCCTCACATACCCCAACAGTTCATAGATGAGGTGGATGTTAAGGTGGACCAACTCATACCTCTGGTTCAGGACCTGGGTGGTAGCTGGGTTAGTCAGCCTGCTTGCTTTCCCTCATCATCACCATAGGCCAAGCTCTCCAGCCATGTCCCAGTTGACTCACCCAATGAAGCAGGTAGCCAGGGGTGGGGCCAGTTCTCCTGCTCTCACACCC
>CABHPQ010000452.1:0-47746 GCA_902168405.1 Peromyscus aztecus
CTAAACAGTAAGTGTAAACAAAGCTGTAAGCAGAATGTGTTCAGAAGGAATATTTATTACCTATTTTTGGTTTGCATCCTGGAGTATTGTTTTATGTACATTTTGCCCAGAAAGCTAATATAGTTTGATTTTATGTGTAATTCATTTGTATGTTTTCAAAGCTAAAACATTGGGTTTTAAAGAATGTTTCATAAGGCTGCCTGGCTAATTTTAATTATGATGTAAGGCATATTGAAGGGACTATTGACTGTGGCAGTCAAGAGAACCAAAGATCCTTTGCATACTAAGACAGATGTTTTCAATTCTGTTCAGACTTCCTTGGCTCCAGTACCCTGCTATGTTTATCTTATTGAGCATCCTTCCCTCAAATATGCAACTACTCGTTCCATTGCCAAGTACCCTGTTGGTAAGTCAGACTTCCTACTGGCACAGGTAAAGAAAATATGACCTAACTGAAACATAAAGAACATAATCTGACTACCTCACATATTACTAATCTTATAATGATCAGGTGAGCTGATTAACTATAGGCGACATCATACCTAATTTCCTGAGTTTCTCTGAGCATATCTCTGGATTTATTCGTATTATTTTATTTGCTGTAACATTCAGACTTTCAAATTAGTCTGACATTGTCCACATTCCCAAAACTCAAATGGAATAGAACCTTCTCTGACTCCACCAAATTGTATTGCAAAGATGTGTATATTCCGTAGGTATTTGTGTGTCTTTTGGAGATCAGTACTGTGCTAGGTCCTGAGGATGCAGCAGTAAACAAGGCACAGTCTTACCTCAAGGAGCTCAGGGTCTAATGAGAAGCTGGGACCGTAATCAGATAATTACTCCATAGTGGTAAACTGCTGTGGTAGGGGTAACTCCATTCTGTTTCCTGGGAGACCTACTAGTATAATTATCTACAAACTACACTGTAAATAAAACTGTTACTACAACTTGAATCTATTTTGTTAGATCTCAGATGTTTTAAACAAGAGTAATTTGAAAGAGACTTGACAAATTATAGAAGCAAATCCTTTTTTTAAAAAAATAGCTCTGATTATTCAAATAGTTGGGGGTGTTGCATGGTTAAAGTAATTTATTATCATTATTATTATTATTATCATTATTATTATTATTAAAGAACTGTATCCGTATATGTGAACATAATATAGGCTAAATATCCAATATCATTACACAGTTGAAATAAACCAAAGCTTTGGCCAGAGGTTATAGCTCAGTGATAGGGTCCTTGACTAGTATTCTAATACTTCAAAACAGAGTGACAGACAGACAGGCAGAAAGACCAACAAAAATAAAAGCAAACCAGAGCCTAAATGATACAGGATAAGGCTTGAGTGTAGCTAGTAGAAAAGTGCTTGTATAGCATGCATGAGAGCTTTCATTCAACCTCCAGCTCTGCAATAATAATAATAACACAGGACTGATAGCACGGTTCTATCTGACACTGAATGAAAGGATGAGACTTCTGCAGTCTGACAGATCAATCTTGGTCTATGGTATTTATGGTTGGTACTTTTTTCCTAGTTAGAACAGATGTCTACTGATATGTTGGTCCCTTGCAAATAGAGCTAAATTTTAAAACATTTTAACCTGAGAAAATATAAGTACATTATAAATTATAAATGCTAGTGTGTTCTTCTGATTTTGAAACTTTCTTTGGAATTTATTTATTGAATGAATAAAAACACTGAAGATCAATAGGAAAAAAAAAACCTTTTGGTTCAACATTTTATAGTCACAAAGACTGTCCATGCAAACTTACTTTAGCTGCTACTAACAGTATAAGGACCATCCAGTGCCAAGTTACCTCAAGCCTAAAAGGATCATTCCAGGAAAACTTAATCCCAAAAGGTGGGTTGTAGTTTGCTACAGCCAGCCTCATGTTCAAACCCAAGCATGCATCACACTCCCCACCCTCAACACGGGTGAGTAACTAGACACAATCTTCTTAGATCCTAGGCATAATCTGGTTTCAAACTCAGCACTTTTTATGACATTGTTTCTTCCTTTCCATCCCAATGTGTCATGGTCATATCCTATGGATCTGACTATTCTGCACTGATAAGAGATCTTGTGTCAAAGTTAATTTTTGGTTTGAAAAATATTCTCAACTTGGAAAAACAAACTTCAACAACTGATTCTTCTGTATGAAGTGTCTACCCCTACCACTCTGTAGCCCTTGCTGTCCACATAGATCTACTATGACACATCTTCTGTCTCCCCCACAACATCATGAGGGACCACAATCTTGAATGAGTCTTTATTGTAGCCACAAGATATCCACTGTAGTTCTAAACATCATATAACAACAATTCACTAAATAAAGAGGCTCTCAGGTATCCCCTACACATCCTTTACTTTGGGCCTTCAGTCACTAGAGTTCTGGGATTACTATAAGTGACTTAAGCTACTCAACCCATACTCTTGAGCTGAAAACAAAGTACTTTTACCTTGAACTGTGGATACTCAACCAAAATTCTGATTCTGTTAGAATGAAGAAAGATGACTTTGAGGAGGACAAATAGCTTCTCCTACAATACACAGACATATCCAGAAGCATATTTTTGCAGAGTTGTATAAATTATTTATGCATAGACAAATACCTTACCAAGACCTATGATACCTCACATGTAAAGAAAGGTCTTATTTTTACATATAAGAAAATTAAACACAATGAAAATTTTACATGAAAATTATAAAATATAGTAATATACTAGGAAATAGTACAGGGTGAAAATAAGATGAGACAGGCACAGTTTTAATGGGATAGAAGAAATGAATATAATTTTATAGAAAATTAAAAAATCACACCATCTAATCAGTATGATACAATTAGATGTTGTTATAATAAAGGCAAGAATGTTTCTCGAAAAGTACATGAACTAAACCCAAAGCTTAGTTAGATAGATTTCTGACTACACAGACGTATTCTTCCTGCTAAGGTGACTACAAAGTCTATGACAGTTTATCTCTGTGGTCACCTATTATTTGTCAGCCTCACTTGGTCTACATTTTGACTAAGTAGTAAGTTTTTAATGTTTTGGCAGTACTGAAGGACACATAACAGAAAAAGGTAACCCTGAGTTCCTACTTCAGCACAGCACTTTGGGTTTCCATGTTCTGTATTTACTCTGGCCTTATCTCTATTATTTTCCATGATATTAAGCAATCATAACACTGGGATTCTAGATCTTTATATTTTAAATGTTTGATCTTTCAATATATTCTACTACTGACGTAAAAGTGATTGTGTCTCCATCTGTACGTAGGTATAGAAGTTGGTCCTCAGCCTCAGGGTGTTCTGAGAGCTGATATTTTGGACCAAATGAGAAGAATGGTTAAACATGCTCTTGATTTTATACACCATTTCAATAAAGGTGAGTGGTGGGTGACAGTTATTTCCTTATGTTTATGTATGTGGCTTAACCATGAGGGGTGTCTCTGTGTAAAACTTAACCACTAAACAGTGAAATGTGAAGAGAATCTATGTCATATTTGTCACATTTATGATCTTAGCTCTCTCTCACTCTCTCATGTGTGTCTGTCTGTCTGTCTCTGTCTCTGTCTCTGTGTGTATTTTTGCCTCCCCCTGACCCAATGTCTCACTATATAGGCTGGCCTTGAACTCTCAGTCTTCCAAGGGTTGACATTACAGATGTGTGCCGTAGTCAGTTCTTAGATGCTTTGTGAAGACTGTCTTTTCAATTCAACAGTTCCTCAGGGGTGACCAATAGAAACATTCAAGATGTAGTCAGTTCCTAGATGCTTTTGTGAAGACTGTCTTTTCAATTCAACAGTTCCTCAGGGGATGACCAATAGAAACATTCAAGAAAAGCAGCTGTCAAAATAAAGCTCCCAAATCAAGTCATTTTCCTTTTCACATCAATTTCCATTTTAAACAGCAAAGACAGATGAGGCCCACCCTACTGTGAGGATCTAGACTAATGGATACCGGGGAGGGAGAGACGTTTTCTTCAATGGTGTAACCACTAGTAAATTATCCCTCACCATGCTCCTGTAAGCAACCCTAAGGAAACTCACTGGGTTAGAAGAAAGACACAAAAGTAGAAAGGGCTGGTTCAGGTCACAGGGGTAAGAGAATAACGGAGGGTCAATATGATCAAAATATCTCACATACACATTTGAAAATAAAACGGATCATTGTGTATGGCTAGTAGATGCTGGCTAAGAACATAGAAAAGACTAGAAAGTTCACAAGTCCAATAAACATAACATGTTAGGATCATGAGTAATCAAAGAAGTACAAATTCAAGTACAAAATGTTTTCACTCATTAAATTAAGAATATATTCAAATCTGATGATATTTCTGATATTAAGTTTTGGCAAGGCATAGGAAAAGAAAATATTCTCTTTACTTTCTGGTGAATATGTAAACTGGTAAAGACCCTTTAGGGTATAATCTTATACTATTTACTACTTTTTTGGTTTTGCTTATCTATTGTTTATATGGGAGAGAGAGTGTGGCCCATGTATATGGTATATGAGCACATGTGTGTGAGTGTGTGTGCTGGGCCATGTGAGGACTTTGAGTGTCCTGTTCTACTCTCTGCCTCATTCTCTAGGACAGGATATCTCCCTGACCCTGGAGCTAGACTGGCAGTCACAAACTGGGCAATCTTTCTGATTCCTTCCTTCAGTGTTTTGGGTTACAGGCACACATGGTCACACCTGGCTTTTTACCTGGGTGCTAGTGTCCAAGCTCAAGTCCTCATGCTTGCCCAGCAAGCATCTTACTGAACCATCTCTGCATCCTCAGTAGATCCTTCTTAAAATGCACAAACCACATGACCCAGCAACTCTGTGTCTCAAAGAAGCACAATTGCATCCACATCCAGTGTGTTACATAAGGGCTGGCTACTGAAGCTTTGTCTCCAACAAAAAAAAAAATGGAAATGACCCAAATGTTCAATGTCTGTGAAGAATTAAATAAACTAAAATTGGACAAGTCTTCAAAAGGGTTAATTTTTAAAAAATCAAGCTGTTAATTTTTTAAAAAGCAAGATAGCTCAGTGGGTACCATCACTTGATCTGCAAGCATGAGGACCTGAGCTTGAATATTTAGCACCCATATAAAAAGTCAGATGCAGCTGACCATTCCTGCAACTCCAGCACTGTAGGGCAAAGACCAGTGAATCCTGAATTCTCACTGACCAGTCAGCCTAGTGCAAATATTAAGCTTCCCGTTCTGTGAGAGAACCTGTCTCAAAGCAATAAGGTGGAATGTGACAAGGAACAACACTCAACACCCTGCTATGACTTTCACATGCATGCACATGGGCACATACAACCACACACTCACATGCAACACACACATACACACACACACACACACACACACACACACACGTTGCAAACTAAGCATACAGTAAACAAATTGACTTTGAGATAATAATAGTAAACTAAGTGTGATGGTGCATGTCTGTAATCTAAGTTCTGGGGAGGCTGAAGTAGGAGATAAATGAGTCCAAGGTTCAAAACCAACCTAGGCTACACAATGAAACCCTGTCTTTACAATAATTACTTTATTAATCACTTGCCAGGGATGTGTGTGTGTGTGTGTGTGTGTGTGTGTGTGTGTAAGTATGTGTGTGTGCATGTATATAGGAAAACCTCTAGAAAAAGGCACACTAAGCTGTAACAGTGACTACTGAGAAGAGGGCTAAGCCAGGCTAACATTCAGTTATGGTCAGCAAGAATGATGTGTTTATGTATTATGTCTATAATTAACAACTGGATGGTGACTGGTGGAGAGGTGAGTGAGCGGATCTTCTGTACATCTGCTCACTTATTCAATAAATCTAAAAATATTCTGAGAAGTACAGCAACTATATGGCAGTTTACTTTAAAATTTAAGAAAATTTTAAAAGTACCAGAGGCATCCTATATAAATAATAATTCCACTAGGCTGCATGGAGGAATTTGTAGTTCTGGTGATGTAACTAATGTGCAGCTCAGGGCCTGTGGTAGGTGTTGTCCCTTAGCCTCAGAGGAGCATCTCCTGTAGACACAAGAGCTTCTGTACTTGGGAGTCCTTTGACCTCCAGAAGGTCATAGAACTGAAAGTCAGTTCTTACCGCCCTTGTCTGAGGACAGGTCTACGCGGTCTGGTGTAACTGGTGTTGGGAGGGTCAGAACATACATACAACAGGTCCTCACATACCAAGTGTGGAACGAACCACAGTGTATTAAGAAATGATGCAACCAGGCGAAAGGCACAAACCTGGTGGAAGACATGGTGTCTTAGTCAGTGTTCTGTTGCTGTGAAGAGATGCCATGACCATGGCAACTCTTACAAAAGAAAGCATTTAATTGGGGATTGCTTACATTCAGAGGTTTTGTCCATTATTGTCATGATGACGGGAAGCATGGCAGCCTGCAGGGAGACATGGTGTAGCACGAATCTTAAAAGGCCTTATTAATAAAAGAAACACAAAGCCAGGAGCCAGATATTGGGGTGAATGCTGGAAGATCAGAGAAGCAGAACAAGCCACAGCCACCTCACCTTGCCAATTCCTCAGCTGATCCTGTTTCCCCAGATCGGAAGCCTCTGAGTCCTCATCCAGAATGAATCTCAGCTGAACTACTGCTCAAAAGCCTAAAAGCTTAACCAGCTCTAGTTCCTGGTTTTCACGCCTTATAGACCTTTCTGCTTTCTGCCATCACTTCCTGGGATTAAAGGCGTGAGTCACCATGCCTGGCTGTTTCCAGTGTGGCTTTGAACTCACAGAGATCCAGATGGATCTCTGCCTCGCAAGGGATAGGATTAAAGGTGTATATGCCACCATTTTCTGGCCTCTATGTCTATCTAGTGGCTGTTCAGTTCTCTGACCCCAGATAAGTTTATTAGGGTGCACAATATTTTGGGGAACACAATATCACCACAACATGGAGCTGGAGAGGTAGGTGAGAGTTCTACATCCAGATGGGGAGGCAGCAGGAAGAGAGAGTGACACTGGGCCTGGCTTGAGCATTTGAAACCCTAAAGCCCACCCCCAGTGACACACTTCCCAACAAGGCCACCCTCTTAATCCCTGTCAAGTAGCACCACTCCCTAGTGACCAAACTCAAATACACAAGCCTATGGGGGCCATTCCTAATCAGACCACCACACATGGTTCACAAACCACAGCCTGTATTCCCTGATGTGGGGTAGTGACTACAGAACACTCCTCTCCATCCTGCATCATCCAGGCTGTTCTTCCCTTCTTCTTGAATCTGACTTGGCCATGTCATTTGTTTTTATGCCCCAGAAGCTTGAAAGAGACTAGCACTCTGGAGTTTGCTTTCTTACTGTTCTTGGGAACCCTTCATGGCCATTATGTGACTCAGTCCATACTGATAAGGAAAGGTTACAGATGGAAAGCTCAGTACCCCAGCACACAGTCACACAGATCAAGCTGCAGCCTATCAAATGTCAGACATGAGAGTGGGGCTATCCCAGACCATCCAGCAGCCAGAGAACCTGCCAGCTCACCTTGCATGTGTCAACAAGACAATCAGAAATCAATCAAAGCCAGTCTAAACCAGAGGAGCTACCCATCAACCCACAGAATCACAAGCTCAGTGCTATAAGCTGCTAAGTTCTGGGCTAGCATGTTACACAGCAAAAGCCAGCCAGAAGTGACAACACATCTCCCAAGTCCAATTCCACTCCAAGGAAAGGAAGGCTTCCCTCTGGGCTTCAGTTACAGCACACTCTAGGCCCTCTGTCGGACACAGGATCCAATGTTTTCTCAGAGCTTGCCACCTGTTTCTGTGAACTACTCATGCTAATATTTCTTGGCACTGGGTTGTTCAATTTTGCACCATCTTGGGGGGCCGCACTCCACTGTTGGACAGACTCCCTGTATCCCAAGAGCTCCCTCCTCAGGAGTTGTCAATGTCCTTGGTTAAGGCAAACACCCATTATGCTGAAGCTACTGGCCTGCTGGATGTCTTTGTGAAGACACACGGTCATGCAATGTCGGAAAGAAGGACTCTGTCATAAGCTCATCCAGACTTTCATTTGACAGGTAAGAAACACAGCCTGCAGAAGGCCAGCGTGTTGCTCAAGAACACACAGCCAGGAAAACCAGGAGAAGAGAGCCCAGAGGCTCTCTTGGTCATGGTCCTAGCGAACACTGAAAGGTGTACCTTCTGTTCCTACCTGTCTCACGCATTTGTGGGGAGTGTACTGACATGAATAACTCCAGAGCGTGTTTGGCTTCTTGGCGTCTACGAGCCTCCGTAACGGTTCACCTGGCAGCACTCTTGACTTCCTGTTGTTCTTCTTCCTTCCCTAAAGTGTCAGCTTCCCTTTTTCTAGGACATTTCTTTCTGGCTGTGATTAACACACCCCATTTCTTACTGTAGGAAAAGAATTTCCTCCCTGTGCTATTGAAGTCTATAAAATAATGGAGAAAGTTGACTACCCAAGGAATGAAAGCGGAGAAGTGACTGCTGTTATCCATCCCAATCTGCAGGTAACATTTGTTTCTTCGAAATACTGAAAATTATAGTATTCTACTTTAGGGTGTAATTTTACCATTCATACAGCATTTTGTGCACATTAGCTAATTTATTAGTATTTAAAGTATCGCATCAGTCAGTTTTCCATCACTATAATGAAATAACCACACACACACACACACACACACACACACACACACACACACACACACAAAACTAATAAAGAGAAAAAAGTGTTATTCTGCTCACCATTCTGGAGGCTCCAGAGTGGCTGGAGTACGTTGGGGCTGCGACAGGAGCACATGATAAAGCAAACTGTGCAGGCAAGGATGTGAAGTGTTTGCAGGACAGGACCACGGCCCCCTCCAGAATCCTCAGTGACCTAAGGGCTTCTCTCAAGGAACAGCTTCCTAAAGATTCACATCTCTTTCTGATAGGACTACTCTAGGGACCAAGCCTTTAATGCCTGGACCACTGGGAGACACTACCCATCCCAAACTATAGCGGGGAGGGACCCAGACCTTCTCTGGGTATTTGCCATGTATGTGTGCTGGCTCTAGGGGTACATCTGTGAGTGTGGCCTATAGTCTCATATGTGATAGTCTGGAAACACTAGAAATGATGGTAACCAGATACTATAACCTCATATTAAGGGGAGAAAGGTATCCAAACAAGACTTCTCGAATAGAAAATGCCTATCCATGTGCAAATGGGTGAGGAAAATTACATACATTTTATTTAGGTTTAATTTTTTTTTTTTTTTTTTGGTTTTTCAAGACAGAGTTTCTCTGTGTAGCTTTGGAGCCTGTTCTGGAACTCACTCTGTAGCCCATGCTGGCCTCGAACTCACAGAGCCTGCCTCTGTGCTGGGATTAAAGGCTTGCGCCATCACCGCCTGGCTTGTTTTGTTATTTTTTGAGACAAAGTTTCCCATTGTTGCCCAGGCTGGCTCAAAGCTGTGATTCTCCTATCTCGGCCTCCCAAAGTTTAGATTACACTAGTGTGCCACCACACCTCAATCTAGCTTTTAATTTCTGAGCCCTTATATTCTTACATTAGAATAGACATTGAGCAAGACATTGTGGTACATGCTGATAAGTCCAACACTTCCAACACTTGGGAAGCCGAGGCAACAGGATTACAGATTTAAGGCCACCCTGGGCTACAGTGGGAAACCTTGTCTCCAAAAGAGAGGATATGGGAGGGTAGGGTGAAGGGGTGTCATAAAAGGAAAGGAAACATCAGAACTGACCTATAGAGATACAGCTAGGAGTGACAGGTCTCCAACCAGTTAGTGTTCTCTGTAGCTGGCCACACAGTTGACACCTCCCTGAACTTGTTTTTTCTAGGGACATTCCTGACATGGTCCCATAACTCTCCTCAGAATCCCAGTATCACACCTTGCCTGGTTTAATCAATAATGACAGAGTGAAGGAGATCCCAGGGGGGTTAGGATGCTGAAGTCTGGAGAGGTCAAAGGAAAATGAAAGATCCCAAACAACTACAAAACCCACTCCAGGGAAGACCTCAGAGCCCAGAGATGAAAGAGACCAGGAAGGCTTTTCAACCATGAGGACACATTACCTAAATAGCTTTCTCTGTTTAAAAAAAAATAGATTCTTTTATCATATAATACATCCCGACCACAATTTCCCCTCCATTTATTTCTCCCAAAACCCCCCCACCTCCCCTCTCCCCCAGAAGTTTCCCTTCAGAAAAGAGAGCTTTCTAAAAACTAACAGTGCCAAGAATCTCAGCTAATCTGACATTATTGGCTTGAGTATCTGTGGTTGAAAACCGCTGATCCAATTCAAATCCCTACTTAATGATTCTAATAGCCATCAGGCAACCTCATAAAGCACCTTGCCCACAGATTCAGACCAGCAGAGCACATCGTGCCTGTAGCTTTGTGGAAGCCAAGTGGAAACCAGAAGGAGGCATGAGCAGTGGTTTTAAAAGAGCGTGTGTGGTAGAGAGGGAGAAAACGAGCTCAGGAAAGATGGCTGACAGTGCCACAGCAGCCTCTAACACAGGCCTGTTCAAGTGTGTTCTCCTCAGTGACGTCCTTCAAAGACACAGAAGCCATCCTGGGGAAGCTGAGAAGGCAGGACGAGGGCAGTAACCAACGGGATTAGTGCTGGGTCCCAAAATGGAAATGCTAGACTACAAAGAATGGCTCTAGTGGCACAAGCCTGTAATCCCAGCCTCTTGGGGAGGCTAAGGCAGGAGGAGGACAAGTTAAAGGCCTTCCTTGGCCACAGAGTGAGTTCAAGGCCAGCCTGAGCAAACTAATGAGACCCTGTCTCAAAGTAAAAGATAGAAAGGCTTGGAGTATAGCCCAGTAGTAGAGCTAGCATGCGCAGTACTCTGAAGTCAGTTCTCAACCCTACACACACACACACACACACACACACACACACACACACACACACACACATGCTCAGTTTTCTATAAGAGAGATTGGTAGGTTGTTATCTCAGTAAATACATTTGAATATTTACTAATCCTCTTTTCCTTGAGATGGAAGATTCTAGTTTTGTGTTTCTGAGATGAGGCCAGCTCCTCTCACTGGTCCAAGAGTATGTTAGCCTCTCAAGTGATTCTGAAGTGCAGCTAGAACTGAGAAAACATACTGTGGGCAGCTCTTCCCAATTTCAGTCAATTAACTCACATGAAAATTGTTATTCAGTGGGTCTCAGCAGGGGGTGAAATTCTACTTTTCTAACAGTCTCCCAGATGCCGATGGTGCTGGGAAAGGTTAGGAATGCAGAGACCCAGGCCCTGCCCTGGCCTAGGGAATCAGCCACCTCCCCAGGCGCTTGGCAAGCACAGCAAAGCTGGAGATGTTCTAGGGCTCCTGTGGTCTGAAGCATTAGTGTTAGAAGGCTCACATACATCTCAGTGCATCCCTCTTGTATCTCTCTTTAGTAGAATGTCTTTTTTAGTAGACAATGTTAGTCTATTAAAAACAGGAGAAAAAGCTAAATGTAATTTATGTATTTTGATGTCTCCTGAGAGGATCAAGACTGGAAACCATTACACCCTGGAGATCCTGTGTTTGTGTCTCTTGATGGAAAGATTATTACGCTGGGTGGCGACTGTACTGTGTACCCGGTGTTTGTGAATGAAGCTGCGTATTATGAAAAAAAAGAAGCATTTGCAAAGACAACTAAACTAACACTCAGCGCAAAAAGCATCCGCTCCACTTTGCACTAAAAGTCACCGCAAGCTCACAGTTCTAGGGAGTCTTGCAAACCTCAAGGACTCACTCTGTGAACGCTCCAAGAGCAGGGCTGTGCCTTATTCTCATTC
Organism: Peromyscus aztecus; assembly: GCA_902168405.1. Lineage (NCBI taxonomy): Eukaryota > Metazoa > Chordata > Mammalia > Rodentia > Cricetidae > Peromyscus > Peromyscus aztecus. The sequence continues at coordinate 11,801 of CABHPQ010000452.1, forward strand.
TTTTCCCCAGCACTTGGCCCCATGCCTCACACAGTAAGCATCCAGGCCAGTTTCTGAAAGGAAAGAATAAATTAATAAACGACTTTCAAATAAATTTTGAATGAGCTACTTATAGCTCATTCGGGCAAGTGTGTTTCTGCGTTACATTACATTACATTACATTCTAGTAACAACATAGTTAACAACCTTCACATTCAAAACATAACATTGAAATCGATGCTGCATGCAACTTAGCATGTAGCCAGACAGTGAGATAGACAGAATGTGCGTTTTTAAGTAATGCATAAGCACTACTAAAAACTTGGTATTTTTGAGTTTTTGACATCTGAACTAATGACAGTGTATTAAATGTCCATTCTGTAAACTCTAGCAATGACTGATGTCTGTAGGCAATTTCACATCTTTCTGCAGATGAGATGTGAAAGGAAGTGAAAGCTGGGTGTAAAGGTGATGCATGAATACTTCGAGAAACACTCCCCTCAAGGACCTAATTGTTGTCTTTGATGTGAAAAGTTTGAAAAAGATACATGTTTGCAGCTGCAGCTGTCATTCTGAAAGAACACAGTCACCCAGATTCATAATCAACAGGGTACAAGTGTCTGGTCTTTGGTCTCCAGAAGCCACCACCAGAGATGGTGAAGATGGGTAACAGAAGGCAGTGGGCACTAGTGGAAATGTGGCCCAATCTTGTGACTCTGCATCACCAGTACATGTTTTCAAGAAGTTCCTCCATGTCTCAAGTGACAAAAATCCCTACCCTCTCATGAGCCTCTTTATTCTTTTTTTCCGGAGCTGAGGACCGAACCCAGGGCCTTGCACTTGCTAGGCAAGCACTCTACCACTGAGCTAAATCCCCAACCCCAAGCCTCTTTAAAAGATCCCTGCTGAGCTGCCTTCCTCCCTTTGCTCCCTACATGACCCTTGCCTCCCTTCATTCCTCTCTGAAGCTAAAGCAATCATGTAAGAAGCATTTTTATCCCATGATTTGGAACCCACATTTATGGATGCAATATACTTATCAAAAATACTAACACTGATGCTGGAGAGATGGCTTAGTTGGTAAAGTGCTCACCATGCAAGTATGAGGACCTGAGTTCAATTCCTAGCACCTAGATAAGAAGCCTGGCACAATGGAGTGCAGCTGAAATCCCAGTTCAGGGGGGAGGTGAAGACAAGAAGGTCCCTGGGGCTTGCTAGCCAGCCAGTCTAGCCAAATCAATGAGCTCAAAAGTCAGAGAGAGACTGTCTCGAAAAAAAGTGGGGAGTAACTGGGGAAGGTACTTAACATGGACCTCTGGCCTCCACAAATGTACACACACAAATGAACGAATACACACACACACTAAATAAATACATACATGTAAAATTAAAAAAATCACATTTCACATTTAATTAGATAGTACCCATTCAGGGTATCATGGCCATAGACAAGATCACATATAATTAGAAACTCTGAAGACTATAAAGATTGAGTCAAGAAAAATTAGACTTGATAGAAACAGCCAGTCTGGAAACTGAAACCATGGCACTCTAAACTGTGCATTTTAACTTTTGTAATTAAATTATGGTAGAAGAATATAGTCTTCTTGCTGTAGCTTACAGCTGTGAAAAAAACTGGCTCAGTGAAAGTGGAAAATAAAAAAATAGATCAGTGAGACAAGGAGCTTGGCAACACTTGCATGTAGAAGCTGATTGACATGTTATATTTTAACTATGACATTCAGTAGGAAGAATAGATTTCAAGGACTAATTTTAGCAAGGTACAAAATACGTGTGTGTGTGTGTGTGTGTGTGTGTGTGTGTGTGTGTGTGTTCATGCACATGCAAGCTACAAAATGCATGTGAAGGTCAGAGGTCAATGGTGAGAAGTGGATTCTCTCCTTCCACTGTGTGGATCCCAGGGATCAAACTCAGGTTGTCAGTCATGGCTGTAAGCACCTTTAACTTCATAACAGTCTGTGCATGTTTTGTGTGTGAGAGTGTTTTGCCTGCATGTATGTCTGTACACCACATTGTGTTCCTGATGCCCTCTGAGGTCAGAAGAGCATGTCAGATCTCCTGAAAGTGGAGATACAGACAGTTGTGAGCTACCATGTGGGTGCTGGTGATCGAACCCAAGTCCTCTTAAAGAACAGCCAGTGCTCTTAACCACTGAGCCATCTATCCAGCTCGCTGTAATATCATTTTAATCTATGCATATTACCTATACATTTTAATCTATACATCTGTATTAAATCTACACATGTGTGGGATTTTCCCACTTTCAGCTATTTTGTATCTTGATTGAGTCTGTAACAATCTACATATCCAGTCCCCTCACTTATAAAATAAAGGCAATTATTATGTGCCAACATAATAATGGCACACTGTTAGGAGTGAGCAGCTAATGAATGCATGCACCTAGCTCAGTACCTAGTGCCCACAATGCATTTCATCAGTTATTCAAGATTAACACAAAAGGCCCTTCATGGTCTGCCTTTCACTCCCCACAACCTCCAGATTCATCTCCTCTTTCCTGTTCTCTCTGTCCCAATGTCCTTCATGTTGTTATGTTCCTATATGCCTCACCCAAGCTAGTTCTTCCTCTAGAATTTTCTCATCTTCCTGCAATTCCCCACTCCCCAGACTGATCTTGCCCTAGCCTATGGTTCAGAACACAACTCAGCTCTCATTGTGTGTGCAAAGCCTTCTGAAACTCCCTTTATCTCACTCAGTTGCACCTTTGCCCTCCTCCCCTTTCATCCCACCTTGATGACATCCACACTGTCTTCATCAGTATCTACAACCCAGAATGTGCCAAGAAAGGCTGGTAGAATAAATGTGTGCATCAAACACACATTTCTCTACCCAGACACATCTGCGTGTTCTTTCCCAGTCACTTCTTATGTCACATCCATTAGTCCCAGGTGAAACTCATTCTCTTCTGCACTTCAGGCTCACTAAGGATGGCAGAAAGGTGGAAAAGCCTCTTCCTTCTAAGAATGCTGCCCCAGAAAAACCAGAAAAATTCACACTCAATAATTCCCCTATATAACCTTGCCGTGGCTTTTCCTTAGCCTGGGTGCAGAACCTCAAGGCCTCACCGTAGCCGGACCAGTCCTGCATGCTCTGGCTTCTGCCACCCTTCCAGATCCGTGTCACTTGGCCCCTTGCTCCAAGAAATTGGGGCACAGGCTGGGTTCTTCGGTTCTCAGATACAAGGTCCCTGCTGCCCTGGGCATTCCCATGTTGTTCCTCCCTTTAGAAGTCCATCCCCCTGTCTGAGGTAGGTTTTTTATTACTGTGGTAAAACATTATGTCTAAAGCAACTTGAGGAAAAAAATATTTTATTTCACCTTATAGTTCCATATTACAGTCCAACATCAAAGCAAGTCAGGGCAGGAACTGAAGGCAGGAACTGAAACAACTGCCAACGAGAAACCCTGCTTACTGGCTTGCTCGTGGCTTGCTCAGCTGCTTTCTTATATCATCCAAGACACATGGCATGGCCCACAGTGAAGTGGGACCTCCAACATCAATCATGAATCAAAAAACTCTCCCACGGGTTTGCCTACAGGCCAATATTATGGAGGCATTTTCTCAATTGAGGTTCTTTCTATCCGATGACTGTAGCCTGTGTCAAGTTGACATAAAAACTAGCCAGCATACATGCCAACTCTTCCTGGATCTGGTGATGCTTGTTCTTAATGTGACTTGGTTTAGGTAAGACCACTGTGTCTAACAAGTACACTACCAGCCTATCACTTCACAAAACTCCAGAACAATAGTTAATAAAATTTAAGCAGGAGACAGTGTCTCTGCCTTTGATTAAACTGGAACACAGAGAGCTGGGACAGCTCATCTCATTCCTTGCAGTATCCATAGCACTTAACACAGAGCAGGAGCCTGGCAAGTTTCGTCAGACAAGTGAGAACTGATCCAGCGAGTGTGAAACCATCTGGAAGGCCTTCTCTGGAAGATATGGGTTGTTGAGTCTCCTGGGTGATGCTGAGACCACAGGGGACCACTGGGACAGGAATAGGGAGCCATGGGGAGCCACAGACAGTCACCAAGTCAGGAGGAGGAGCGAATGAGCAGAGGCAGTGAGAGGAACTCTAAAAACTGCTGTGATCAAAGCCTTGGTGCTGGGAGGTGCAAGTCAGAATCATACCAGGGCCACTGGGCCAAAGCATGTCTGAAGGCCTTGCGCACATTCCCCACAAAAAGCCTGAAGGAGAATGGCTTCTTAGGGGGGCTCCCAAAGCTTTTTGGTATCTCTACATTCCCTCCTACACTGTCTTCGGGAGGCTTGTCACTTAACCCGCAGAGATAGATGCCTCTAATATCTTCCACCCCAACACAACCGCATGAAGCTGATAGAGTTTTTGGCAGGTGGTGGTTCCTCAACAGGTATCCAGTCCGTGATAAGTGAACTCTTGTCCAGGATGGCCCAGGATGCTCAGCACTACCCCCTGTGATTTCACAGTTCTTAGCACTCCTGTGAGGGATTTTACCATGCTTGGCACAAAAAGGAACCCCTGTAGAAGATTCTAACCATGGCTGCCATGCAAGCTTAGTAGGTTTCACAGTGCACACACTCCATTCAGATATTCACAAAGTAAAGGGCACTGACCAAAATGTTACATCTTATCAAGCCAGAAAAAGAAGATTGACATTTCCTGAATTTGTGCCCTCCCCCCCCCCCAAAAAAAATAGAGATTTGATTCAAAAACCAAGTCAATCAAAACCTGGAGTCTATAGGAGGTTGTTATATTATAAATTGGGGAGGGGGGATTACTAGAACCATGGTAACTATTGATAGGCTAATTTAGCTCAATGCAAGTATTCTATTTTAGTAATAAATCTATCAAGTGGAAAAATTAACTTTTGCCACACGAAATGACCTAAGAACTCACAAGAAAGTGGTACTGCTTGGGTGTGGATACAAGTGAAATCATAGGTTTGACGGTCAAAATTTGAAGGTGTCCCCATCCGACGGTCTCCATTTCCACTGCCAGCTAAGGGTTGGAGATTTAGCTCAGTGGTAGAGTGCTTACCTAGCAAGCACAAGGCCCTGGGTTCGATCCTCAGCTCCGGGGGAGGGGGAGGATCCACTGCCAGCTAGAAGACTAAACCAACTACAGACATGGAAAGGGAAGTGACAGAGTCACCAGTGACAGTTTCGAGGTAGCTACTGGAAAATAGAACCAGACAACTGATGAAGGAAATGGAGAAGCCACCAGGAGTGTGGCAAAGGTTACTGAAGACAAGGGATGCAAAAATGTATGGCACATGGTATATAATAAATACTCAATCTCCCCCTTTTCTAGCACCTTCTGATTATTCACACTTGTATTCTCTGTTAGTGCACATCATGAGTGTCCAATTTTAGTAGAGTTGGGACTAAGTCCTCACACTCAGTAGGTGAGGCACATGTCTAGAGAAGTGGGCTGGATCCCTTCCTTTCTGCAGAACTTTGCTATCCTGGTTGGAGAGGTGATGAAGGCAGCATCTCTTGATACTGGTCTGACTAAACTTCAGAGAACCTGAATCTTTGGGCCAGAAAAAAAGCATTACAACTTTTCCGCACTGTTCCACCTGCCTCCAGATCTTGATTTCCCCACCCACTAAACTGTGACCTATATCCAGCAACTCAGAAAACTATGTTGTTAAGGTAATCAACCTTATTAAGTGCTTTGTAATGTAGCTGACCAAAAAGACAGCAATCCTTTAAGCAGGTAATTTTTTACAGTATCAACAACCATAAAAATGTTCATGCCTAATGACTTAGGCATTCCAGCCACAGAAGTATGTAGTGGGTAGCTGTTCCAGCTTTGACCTGGAAGTACTACCCCCAATGAGGCTTCGGTAACTGTCACACCTACAAGGCGGGGCCGAGAGAGGAGCCTTAAGACCTGAGATCCGGATGTGCCGGCTCTCTTGGTTCCTGGATCCTAGACGCTGGAGGTAGATTGAGCAGAGTTCTCCAGAGAACACTACTGGACTGCGCTACACCTTTTCCAGACCCTGTAACCTATCCCTTTACTTGTAAGTTACCCCACAAAATAAATCTCCCTTTTAACTATGTGGAATTGCCTTAATACTACAACCAATAGAAGTATGTCCTACTACAGATGTTTTACCCTTTTTCTATCAGCCCACCCAGAATATCATCATTTACAGATCATTCCTAGATTATGGACAAAATTTGTTTAACCTGGGATGTGACTGTGTGCAATTCCCACTTCTTTGCCTTTCAACCAGGAAAGAAATTATTCTGAATTAAGTTATAGTAAGTAAATAAATCATCAAAGGCAGTATTCCACCTGATAATAAATCAGTTGCAATTTCTGTAATCCATTACCACAAAAGCGATGTTTTGGGATTCAAATCAGAAATTCCCATCCTATGAGGTAACCCTGGGGCCTATGCAGGGATACTTTGCTCAGCCTGGGAGGAGGGGACTGGACCTGCCTGAACTGAATCTACCAGGTTGAGCTGAATCCCCAAGGGAGTCCTTGCCCTGGAGGAGATGGGAATGGGGGGTGGGCTGCAGGGAGGGCGGGGGGGGGGGGGGGAGGACAGGGGAATGGAAAACGCCCAAATGTAAGAGTTAGTCTGATGGCAACTCTCATTGCCTCATCATGGAAATCCTGGATGTTAGAGAGCAGGGAGTTATGCCTTCTTGTCTCAAGGAGAAGCCACGGGTTTACACGTATGCAAGACAGGTAGAGAACCAGCAAAACATGATGGATAGAGTTGAAGTGTCGGAAGGCCTGAACTGCTAACATCATCTGGCTGTGATTTCCTGTAACTTCAAAAGTTACTGAATCAGGCTGGAAAGTTGACTTGGTAATTAAAAGAACTTGCTGATCTTGCAGATAACCAGAAATGGATTCCCAACACAGCTCACAACCACCTGTAACTCCAGCTCCACAACTGGTGCCCTCTTCTGGCCTCCATGAGCACATGCATGTGCATGTGTATACACAGACACACACAGACATATAAATTAAGATAAATCTTTTAATTTTTAATGATTTATTTTGTTGTTTTATGTGCATTGGTGTTTTGTCTGCCTGTATGGCTGTGTGATGGTGTCAGATCCCTTGCAATTGGAATTACAGACAGTTGTGAGCTGCCATGTGGGTGCTGGGAATTGAACTTGGATCCTCTGGAAGAGTAGACAGTGCTCTTAACCACTGAGCCATCTCTCCAGCCCCAAGGTAAATCTTTTTTAAAATTAAAACAAAGTTGACAAATACCTCAAATAGGATACCAGTTGTGTATGCACTTTGAGATATAGACACTGCACAAAGGCGACGTGTAACACAGCATGCTGGCTCTGCCACTGAATGGGATCCAGCAGCAATGCTTTAGATCCAAACACCAATCCTACTTTTACCCATTCCTGTTAAGAAACACTCTAGGATTTCTAGTTGGTCTTCATAGTCACACATATAAGGCAAAGACAAAATGATGGCCATGGCATGACAAAATAAATATTTATTAGAAATCAAAACTATTTCCTCAATGAGACCAAAGCAGTCTTCCTTTTTATGATTTCTTGAACATGTAGTTTCACACATACAACACTAAGAACAGTCTATAAATTAATTTTTACAAGAATCAGGCACATCCAGTGAGAACAAGATGATAATTCTGTATCTGGAACTAAGGTCACAGTAACTATAAAATAAGATTAAAAACATCTAAGTCAATGCAGAAGTCAAGTATGGCTTACAGACTCTTGTGAGGGCCTGTCTCCCTGAGCCTCATCCAGAGCCAAAGGAGACAGTCACCAGGCCCTGAGAAAGGAAAGGAACCTCAATAATACTGTACTCTCTTGGGCAGGTGCCTAAGAGCTCAATGACTTCACAGTACAACTTATTACTCCTTCCCCTGACACCGGGAAGGAAGGTAAGCACCTGGGTCATTCCAGACACATGACCTAATGTCTAGAATACAGATCTCTTCCTGGGGAAATGTTCAGTCAAAACAGGGTTTACCACTACTGTCTGAGTATGCTCGATCCCATCCCTGGAAAACCTCTTCCCCCTACATTACTGAAATGTAAATCATGGAGTTTTAAGATGTCCTGGTAGGCCCCTGGAGTCAGTGGTGTGTATTGTTTTTGTTATTATTATGTTGTTATTGTGTGGATTTAGGCACATTTGACGTGTAGACTTGTCATTGGGGTTGTAAGAACAATGCTAACTTCCAAGTCATGTGAGGGGGAAAAAACCTAGCCCCTGAATGTGCCAACTACAAAAAGACCCAATGATAAAAGCTGTTCAGAAGGATACCTGTGCTCCAGATATGAGGACATTCTTGCCTCACCTGCTCTGACATGACTTTGAACAAGTCTATGTTCATTCCAGAGCCTGAGTGTCCAGGCATATGGTGAGAGATTTGGTCCTTTTGAGCAGAACACTTTTTGTCAAGCTTCCCTTCCTTGGTTTGGTGAACCCTCTTAGCTTGACCCTCTGGGCTGAAAGCCTTTGGGGAATCTCACATTTAGATGAATATCCAGTTCAGAAATGGTTTTGTCAACAAATTCCATCTGGATCCACTGAAAGCAGATCTCTACAACACGTAAGAAGATGAAGGTCTGGCTCGTTGTTTCTCTCTTCCAAATTCCCCCACCTTCCATCCAAGTGGGAAATACAGAGCTAAGTGGTTTTATCTACCAACTTCAAGTCAAAGCAAAGCTAGAGTCCTAGCTCCCTAGAGCCAATGGTTACACTTCAAACAAGGACATCTGTTCAAGATAACTCAGAGGGACTCCACCTGTATTCCACTGGTTTGTAGAATGTCTAAGAACCTTAAAATCACCTGATTGCTTTCGTCAACATCTTCCTCCATAAGTGCTCATTTCTTGAACACCTCCAAAAGCTGAGGCAGCTGTTTCCTGAATGGAACCACAGTCTTAATCTATTTCTGTCACCATTTCTGCCCATCGGGAACATATCTGCTCTTTCTGCCCATGACGTTCCCCTCAAATATTCTCTTTTCCAGAGACACAAGCATGCTTTATCATCTTCCCTACCTGAGTGTGATCTTTGAACACTAGAGACTCCAATAGGTTGAGCAGACAGTGGCTGCTGCAAACTGGGCAGTCTGGGCAGTCTCCAGTGCTCCACCTGGCCATGCAGGATGGAATGGCCAACTTTTCACCTGCCCAGTTAAGCTGGCACACAGAACCTTCCAGAATGGAGAAGACTGCCAGAATGGACTGCATTACCTGGTCTCCAGTCAGATTAGCTCACCAAATGCCAAATTTTCTAAAGACCCAACTTATTTCTGATCCATTTAGAATTTTTTTTAAAAAATCTTTGTAATAATCTATAATTCCATCTCACACCTTTCCGTGTGAATCCTTTTAGTAAATAACAGAAGAGTGGGAGGGAGGTTATTGCATTTCTAGTCACTGGAAAAATTCTTCTATCCCCAAACTGACTCTGAAATTTCAAGGAGAAGAAAAATCTGAGGCTGAGGATATGAAAAGCCCCAAGTCTGGCAGAACTTCTTTCTTCAGAAGGCTTCTGCTACAGATTCAAAATTCACAGTTAACAAAAATGTGTGCTAGCAGCACATTTCAGGTATCTTGCTGAATTCCCCCAATGTGAAACAGTGTGTGTGCTCGTCACCTCTGAGTTTTAAGACCCTGTAAACAGATCACTGCTATTTCTGTCTCAGATAAAGTGAGGCCAGCACTGGGTGAGACTGGAAGAGGACAGGCACCAAACCCTTCCCCCAGATCACAGCCTGTCTCCCTCAGGCTTCATGTATGTGAAGAAAAGCTTATTGTCCTGACTCTGGCTACCCTGAGACCTAGTATATAATACTTACATCTAGTCCAAAAGCCTAAAATCTAGTTCTCAACTTTAAAAGTTGCTTACTTCATCTGAAGTAATTTTCATTCAAAACTGAAATGGCTTTTCTGAACTAAAAATAAAAACCTTGTGCCAATTCACTATTAAAAATGTCTCTCGGTTGGAGACAGTTTTAGCCTTGGATTTCATTCCAAGGATGGAGTCCAGTTTCCTGTTTGCTGGAAGCTCTGGAAGGGCATTTCCATAGCTTACTCCCCTCCTTCCCCAGAAGATCTGGCATAGCTCAGGCCCTCTGCACATTCTGGGACAGGATCAAAAGTCTCCTACAAATTCAGGAGATGTAGTCACAGTTGGGGAGGTAAAGGAGGAATCTGCGGGCTGCAGCTGGCCCCAACAATAGGGCCATATCAGGAGGTAAGGCTGCTCTCCACTCCTCAGACCCCATTTCCTTCCTTCCCCAGCACATGTGTCTTGGAGCCGAGCCAACCTGCAGGTGCCTCACCCTGGACTTCAGGAGACTTCCAGACTCAGGGCCGCTGGTCACGAGTTTGTACTCACCTCCCTCCAGTCACAAAACCCAAGGTGCTTTCCTTTCAGATGCTGACAGCTGCCCCTCAGCAGCCACCAATCAATGTGAGGAGCATTTTGCTTCTAATTCAGCACTCTGCACAACACCTCAGCATCAGACCACGGTGTTCATACCAGCTCTAAGCCATGCTTCTACACCGATGTTTCTGGAAATTCATCTAATTCATCAAATGCATAGAGGGTGGTTTTACTATTACACCTGGAAGAATCTTGAATTTTGTTCAGATCTGCTGTGGGAAAGGGGCAGAGAGAGAGAGACAGAGGGCGGTTAGAAGTACATCACTCTGCCCTGTTCCTATGTGTTAGTGCAATCCTTTTTCCTGGTGGTGCTGAGGATTGAACCCAAGGCCTGAGCTACACCCCAGCCCCCAACCACTCAATTTTCAAAAGCTGTTCTAAATAGTGCTACGGAGAGTCAGAGCTGAGGAGGACCTCCAGTTTCACAGGTAGGAAAACCAGGGCTCTTGGTCTTAATTGACATGAAGTCACATGGTCTACAAAGAGGATCTCACACCACACCTCCCAGCAATAGTACCTGTCCGTCTGATGGGCCCTGGATCTTCATTAAGGAAGGACACGTGTGTTTTCCATTCCGTCCACTTCACCTCGTTGATCCTGCATGTGTGGCCATGGTAATCACTGCTTCACGATCGCATCTCAGTAAACAAACACATTTGGGGTGTCCCAGTTTCTACATAGCTCCTCTTCTGACTGTCACAGATATGGGGATGCTCCAACCTCCCATTTGCTGACCCTACCTGCCTCAAAGACTACTTACTGCCCCACAGCCCTTCCCTCTTCGTTACCGCAGACACAGCCGGAAGTCCTCATCTGCTACTTTGCACAGCTCTCCCATTCGGAATCTGCTTCTCAGCCATTCTGGTAACATTTTCTCAAACTCCAAGATGGTCCTGGCTCTCTGGAGAGATAAAGAAACCTAAACTGGTTTCTCCAAGCCTGCTCCAAGAGCCCTTCTCCAGAGGAGGGTAAACCCACAGGTACCCCATCTAATAGTTCACTCCGGCCTCACTTGTGCTTAAGGCATAGGTCTTGATGGTTGAAGTAGTCTACAGAATTCAAACATGAGAAAAGAGAAACTTAGGAACAGATGGCTAAATTGCTTTAAGCTTGACATAAAGAGTATATCTGGACATCAGGAGCCTCCTAACTGAAATGTTGGGGTCCTGGGACTGCAAGTGTTCAGAAGTCAAACATTCCCACACTCTCCCCCAGGCTTGGGCTCCATGGAAGTTTTCCCGTTTTTGTGTCCAGTCTCCCACAGTTTTAACAATCTAGTTAAAAAGGTTCTGATAACTGGAACCCTCTGTGCTGAATGGAAGCTTCTCTCCCTGTGCGTCCCTCCCTTGCAGGCAACTCTGCAGGTATCTGAAGGGATGCTCCCCTCCTATACCCCTACTTCCAACAACCACTTCCTAAGCAGCATCATTTCTAGTCAGCTCACAAATCTGGTCATCACCACAGGACCCACACTGTGAGCTGTTCTCAGGAGTGAGAAATGAGAAGTCCAGGATAGAACAGAGCAGAAATGGCACTTCCATGTTCCAGACTCTTACTTCCCCTACTTCAACCTGAGGCCACCTTTCTTTTTTTATTATTAATTTAATTAACTCATTTATTTTATAATCCGACTACAGTTTCCCCTCCCTACTCTCCTTCTGTTCCCTCCCACCACCTCGCCTCTCCCTCCCCATCCACTCCTCCTCTATTTCTGTTCAGAAAGGGGCAGGCCTCCCATAGGTGTCAACAAAGCATGGCATATCAATTTGAGGTCAGACTAAGCTCTGAGGTCACCTTTCAATGTCCACAAGTCATGAGTAACAATGAATAAAGCATCCCCAAAGTCTGCATTTCCCTGTATGTGCTGTTGTTCGAAACCCTGTTCTCAAAGAACCTACAGTAAGGCTTAAGAAGATTCTCAGGTTGCACCCCAGATCCACTGGTGCTGATGGCCGTGCAAGACCTCAAGACGAAGTGCTGAGCCAAGTCCCTATAGAGGCCTCTGCTCAGCTCACCTGCAAGCGCCAGATCCGCTCACTCTCTTTGGAGACGTTTTCCACCGTCTCCCCCATCAGGGCGATGAGCATGTTGAGGAGGAGGACAAAGGTGAGGATGACGTAGGTGATGAGTAGGAAGAGAAAGAGGATGGGGTAGGTGGAGTTCTGCTGGATGTTCAGGTCTCCCAGTCCTATGGTGAGCTTGAAGAGCTCCAGCACCGCGTCGCTGAAGCTGCCGTAGGAGCTGCAGTCCTTTTTGTCTTTGGCGCACTTCTCAATCAGCGAGGCCAGCGCTAGGGGCACAAAACGGGTGGTCTTGGGCTCTCTGCTGGCTGGCTACTCAGAGAGCTCTTGTGTTTGCATGTGTACACTGCTGCCTCCTCCTTCTGACCTCCCAACACCTATCTCTCCTCCTCTCCATCCCATCTCAGGTTTCCCAGAAGCTTAATGAGGCTGGTTTTCCCACCTAGCCTGCAGAAAGCCCTTCCTGTCCACTAAAGCCCACCCTCTTCTCCCCTCCTGTACCCCCAGCTTGGCCCTCACTCATCCACAGTCTATCTTACCTCTTACCCTGTGTGTGACCCTGGCTCCCTATAGACAAAAGTTCTGGCTGTATGTAGTCTGAGCGGTCTCCCCCAAAACTATGAGATCCTGCATCCCCTCTTAATGCTGTATTGTGAGTTCCCTGTGAACAAGATCTGGGCTTGCTTTTCTCTTCTCTTCAACACACCACAGCAGTTTTTTTGTTGCTAGGTGAGTAAATGGATGGACTCAGGTGTGAGCGCATGGGTGGGCTTATGTGTGAGTGAATGGGCCGGCTCATGTGTGAGTGAATGTATGGAGGGAAAAGCGAACAGGTGAAGGGTCAAATAAATAAGCAACATCTGTCCCAGAAAAGGCATCAGACAGATGAGAGCAGCTGCCTAATTTGAGTCAACAGTCACTGAACAAAGAAAAAAAACTCACAAAATTGATATAGAGAAAAACATGCCATCTGTCTGTGCAGTGGTTAGAAATAAAATTGGGTTAGGCTGCTCCCACTGGATTTTTAAAAAGCGCCTCCATATCTCTGATCCCCCACGAACTGTAAGCTCTCACAGAGATATCTGAAGCAAACTGTGAGAGTCACAAGCTGTGGAGGGCCAGAGGAAGCTACCGCAGTGCACTAGGTTGCTCCTAGTTGTTGAAGACGACCCATCAAGTTTCTGTGAGCTCTCGTTTCCCCATCTGTAGAATGGGTGGGAACATCTACTGAGCCTATCTCAAACTGTGGTGGATGTGAAAGTCTGGGGAAACCACAGGCTGGATGGGTAAGAGTTACAGCCATGAATTCATCCATGGAGTCAAGGGTGATGACACCAACTCGGTCAAGTTGCTAAGAGAAGGAAAAAAAGATTCTGCTTGGCAAACACCAATGTGGCAAGTCTGTCATGGCCGCTGCTGAGGCTGCGGTGTGTTCTGTCGCTCTGCCCTCCGGATGAAGTGCTGTGCGAGCACGGGAGTGACTGTTGGTTGTGAAGCAATTACCTACTCCAAATCCAAGTAAGAACAGGATGTAAACAAACAAGAACTTCAGAACATCGTGCAAAATGACCTGCAAAGAAACAGACATGATTCCAGTGTGAGCACACAGTCGCTGTGCACCAGCTCCCTGCTACCCACTCTAACCTGCCTTCACTCTGGCCCTCCTCCATCCCCTCCTCATCCCTTGATGCTCCCAGGCTCCACTGAGGCCCCACCTCTACCAGGAAGCCTTCTGTCCCGTTTTGTTCCCAAGGCCTCTCTTCCCTCAGCCTCACCTCCCAGGACACGGTCTGAGTCACCCTGTGCATTTCTCTAGGGAGTCTCACATCTGGGCCTCCCCGGGGGCAGTGGCATGTCAGAGCCATCCCATACCAACTTCTAAAAGCTGATGGTTGAATTTGCATGAGTGTTGTGACCACGGCCATTAGGACAAAGTGAGCCAAACATTCAGTTGTAAGATAAATAAGTTCTGGGACTCTCATGAAAAATACCAGATTGTGTGGTTGAAGTGTGCCCAAAGCATAGGTCTGCAGTGTTCTAACACATATAAATGGTAGCTATGGGACCTGACAGCTGTGTTAACTAAGTTGAAATTGATAATCACTTCACAGTATATAGCTATACCTAGTTCTACACTTTAAATGAACACAAATTTTCAATTGCAGCTCAGTAAAAAATAAGAAAAAATGTATTGCAAAAATACTCGATCATGTAAGTCAAACATAATGGAGCATGCCTATAACCCAAGCATGCTAAAGGTTGAGGCATGAAGCGTCTAACCAACCTGAGTGCTATATTAAGAACCTGCCTCAAAATAAAATTTTAGTCACATAAATTTATAATTAAGCTACATTATAAGATAATAAATATTCAAAATTGAGAATTATCTGGTTATTTTGCTACCCTATACAATTATCCATGTCTGGGGGATTATTTATAGCTATTGTAACCAGATAGTGGAAATACTATGTAATAATGTGCATCTCTTCCCAACCGTGTTAACTGACATGTCAGCAACTGCAAGTCCGCCATGGTAGGAATATTTATGCCATGAAAATTGGCAGTGCTACAAATATTTAAATCCTACCAACAAAATGTTCTTTGTTTTCTGGATGTCTACATTCAAGACAATGACCCAGAAAATGTCAAGGCAGATTAAACTCTAAAACGTGGGCTGTCAGAAACTCACAACTGGATGAAGTACAGAGAATGAGTATCTGTGGAAGCTCAGTCACAAGTGGGACATCGATATCATATCCCTCCCCTCAAGACTCAGGGACCACCATGGGATAACAGGCAAAAAGACTGTAAGAACGAAGGTCAGGGAAGAGCAGATGGAAACAGTGTCTTCTGGACATGCCAGGACCACTGTGCCAATGAACTGCAACTGTTGCCTCTAGAATAAAAGCCAATCAACATTCCAGCATGGAGTGGGGCGGTGCTCACCAGTCCCCACCCCAGCTGAGGAGCTATGGACAGTTGATGGCTTCTGGGAGAGAAAGGGTCAGTTTTCCTTTAAGAGTGGGGCCTTGTTAAGTTGACTAAGTTGACCACATTGTAGTGGATGACTCCACACCCAAGAGTACATACGCAGCACAAACTGGAATCAATTTAGGGGTGTGTGTGTGTGTGTGTGTGTGTGTGTCTGTGGTTTTATATATATCATATATGTATTATGTATTTTATAAAATGTGGATGTATAAATATATATATATATATATATGTGGGTTTTTTAAAGAAAAGAGAACATGAAGTTAAGAGTGGTAGGTGAGGGAAGGAGAAGTTAGGCAGAGTTAGGCAGAGGAGTCAGGTGAATACAATCAAAATACATTGTATGCATGTATGAAATTTTCACATCATTAGTTAAAATGTGATATTTTTAAGAATAGGCTGTCTCTCGCTGTTACATCATAACTAGCACAGGAATGTTATCAGCCCTTCCGGTGCCTGCTAACAGTTACCCAGTTCAACAAAGCAGTTGCTCTCAGCTTGACTAACAAGCTCGAGGTTAAGTCTCCAGTGCTTCATCTCACATCACTGCTTACAAAGTAAAACATCAACCAGCCTTCAGGTCAGACAGGAGCAGCACTCACTTGTCAGCTGCAACCGCAGGCTGGTGACATCCTTCATAGAGTAAAAATGTATGACTGTTGTATGTATGTACCTATGCAATGCATATACACTTGTCTATGTATTCATGTAGGCATACTCATGCACATATATCACAAAGGGTAATTGTTAGATATTTTCCCAGATGCTCAAGGGTCAGAACATTTCCTTCATAAAGTATGCTCCTATTCAATGCCCAACAATCCCAGTTAAGGGCTGGACATTTAACATCTGACCAAAACCAAATGAAGACTGTAGCGTTTTGGAGAAAGTGCTGGATTACTGATTCTCACTCCACATCTTAGTTTCTGCATCTGAAAAGGGGAAGCTCTGCTCTCAAAGGGCTCTCTGCTCAGTTCCCAGCATACCTTCTGGATCATGACGCTGTACATGCCCATGGACTGGAAGCCTCTCGTGTAGTACAGCATGTTCGCCCAGCCCAGGGCCATGGCCAGCACGAGGCAGGCGAGGTATACTTTGTAGGCAAACAAGTACAAGAAGACAGACAGTATCACAAGCACAGCTTGGACAAAACTGTTCAGGAGACACAGGAGACAAGGGCCTTACTTCTCAGCACAGGCAGAAACATTCAACCCCCAAACCTTAACCTCTCCAAGGGGTCACCCTGGAGGCTGGTGCTGATGAGACAAATAAGGCTGCCTGTCATCCATTCAGCTGGGTCTGAATGCAGTGTAAACCGCATCACTAGCTGCAAGGCAGGGCCAGTGTGGGCTGGTGGAACCTGACAAGGACTTAAATATATATATGCATACCCACGATGCCAACAGACTCTGGCATACAACCCACAGGCCGGATGGCTTGGAAATCACCTACATGGTTACGATTCCCACATAGATGTGAGAAACACTAGGGTAGAGCAATGATTTAGGAAAAAGTGTATTTTTAATAAAAATTACAAATCATCCAACATTCATACTCAAATTAATTATAATTTTAAAGCCTCCCAAAGCCTACTACTCCTTTATCATTGGAAGGTATGATGAATGCTCAATGAAGCAGTTATAAAATGACAGTTACCATCTTTCTGCTTAGGTGAAAAGTACCCAGAGTGGTCAAAATCAGAGACCAAAAACAGAAGGGCGGTTGCCAGAGGGGAAGACAGATGGGGGTTGGGATTCACTCGGTGCAGGGTTTCAGTTTTACAAGAAGAAAAGCAACCTGGAGGCTGGGTGCACAACCACGTACACGCCACAGCTTTGAACTGTGCTCGAAAATGGTTAAGATGGAGGCTTCGGGGGTAGCGAGATGGCTGAAGCGGTAAAGGTGTTTCCTGCCGAGCCTGATGACCTGAGTCTGATTCCTGGAACTCACATAACAGAAGGTGTCCTCTGGCTTCCATATATGGCATGACTTCAATGATGGCATGTGCCCTCCACCCTGCCTGCACACACACACACACACACATACCACACCATGCACGCATGCACGCACATGCATGCACGCACATGTAATTAAATACTTTTCAAGTATTTTAAAGATGTTAGTTCTTTTGTGATACATCATTGTGGAAGAGGTGGCGGAATGATTACAAGAGCCAGAGGTTGGGAAGGTCTGCTGCAAAGCAGTGTTTTCTGAGTATGACAGGGCTGGTATATATCAGAATCACAGCGGCTCTGGCAGCGTGTACAAGAGCTGCACAAGATCAAGCCAACCAAAATCCCAGCATGAGCAGGGGAGGGGCCCACAAAGTCCCACCCGCAGCTGAGGAGTTACTGGCAGTTGATGGCTGCTGGGGGAGGGAGCCTTTGGCGCATTGTCTTTGGCGGTATACCCCCTGGGGGGGGTTGGCAGCTTTGTCTATATAGTGAGTTCTGAGCCAACTACATAGTGAGACCCTGTCTCCGAAAACACAAAAGGAGTACATGAAATCAGGAGGGAGAAGTAGTAGAGGAATATGAGAGGTGGTGGAGGGGTGAGAGTAAAAGCTGGAATTTGGGCCGGGCGTTGGTGGCGCACGCCTTTAATCCCAGCACTCGGGAGGCAGAGTCAGGCGGATCTCTGTGAGTTTGAGGCCAGCCTGGGCTACCAAGTGAACTCCAGGAAAGGCGCAAAGCTAAACAAAAAAAACCCTTTTGGGAAAAAACAAAAAAAAAAAAAAAAAAAAAAAAAGTTGGATTTGGTGAAAAATATATATGAAACTTTTCCAAACAATAAATATAGCATACAACAAACATACATGATGAAAACATCCTCCTAAACAACACTGCCCGCCCTTGCAGTTTCGCAGACACCTAGTTGAAAACACTCTTGTGCTTCTAATGTTTGCACAGTTACAAAGTTTCTAACCAAGTTTAGGCAGCAGCAAGATTGCTTTTCCCGCAAGTGAAGAACAAAGGCCTGATGAACCGCACTAAGGACTGGAGTGAGCAAGGCTGGCCCTACCTTCCTCTACCATAAGGAAACAAAGAAGAAGCAGAAGAGCAGGACGTAATGCACTAGGACCAGAGGCTGTGTAAACAGTCTTCTCTGGAGCTATCAAACTTTCTCAACAGTGGCAGGCACACATGGGCCCTGCGTCCTGGGGCAGTGTCTATCTGGCCTGTCCACTTACTGAACCTGTCCTTGGTGGATGAAGAACTCAGTTTATACCTCTAGATCAGTGGTTCTCAACCTCCCTAATATTGCAACCCTTAATACAATTCCTCATCTTGTGGTGACCCCAACCATAAAATTATTTTTACTGTTATTTCGTAACTGTAATTTTGCTATTATAATGAATTGTAACTTAAACATCTGATATTCAGGATGGTCTTAGGTGAACCCTGTGAAAGGGTCGTTTGACTCCCCAAAGGGGTCGTGACTCTCAGGTTGAGAACCACTGCTCTAGAGCCGGTACACCCTTCATAAAACTCCTAGGTGGGTGCTGGAGATGGCTTGGCTGCATACACCTACCATGAGGACCTGAGTTCAGATCCCCAGCACCCATGTGAAAAAGCCAGGTGTGGCAATGAGTCTCACCATCTCAGCCCATTGGGAGGCAGAAACAGGAGGATCAGATCCCTGGGGCCTGTTGACTCGCCAGTCTAGCCAATCAGGGAACTCCAGATTCAGTGAAAGACCATGTCTCAAAAAGTAAAGGGTCTCAAAAAACAAGGCAGAGAATGATTGAGGTAGACACCTAACATCAAACTCTGACCCACGTACATACACATGCACTCCTGTACACGTGCAGGGACACACACACACACACACACACACACACACACACACGCACGCACAATTAGAAACATCCACCTCCTACATATTCAAAAGAGAGACATCAATAGGGTGCCACAGCTGTAGAACCAGTATTCTTCATCCTCAGCTGTGGCCTCCATGACATCACCGCAGAGCCAGGCTGAGTCTGCCTGTGCTCATTAAGGGTGATGGTGGGGCGGGGGGAGGGGGAGGGTCAGAAGATCCTTCAGTGTCAGCTGCATATGACTTCGTGCAGAGCGGCTGCTAAGCTGGGCTTTCTTGTTGGGGCCCAGGGCCATCAACACAGCAACAACTGGGATTCTCACACAGCTGGGTCACTGCATCATGGTGTGTGACTTACTACCCTGCTCCAAGAACTCCAGGGGTGGCTCTAGATGAGCCTGATTTCTCAGGAGCCTTCTAGTCCTGACCAGCCATGATCTTGGAGGTGTCAATGAGGCTGGAAGGGATCGCCCTGACACACTGCTGTGTGTGAACACCAGTAGGACGGCCCAAGCTTCTACTTCTCTGGGGTGCCTGCCATTTGGGACTCTTGAGAGATGGAGTCAGCCTTCCCCCGCCATCAGGACAGGCTCTGTCCTAAGGGCTCCTGATCCTCGTCACAGGCATCTCCATGCATCTCTATCTAGAAGAGGTGGGGGAGGGGGTCTCTGGACCATAATGATAGCAGGATGCTTAGACATGGTGGCGCAGCCGGAGGCCTATTCCAGAGTCTTCAGCCCTTCCTATGAGCTGTGACCAAAGGGACCTACTTACAAGACAAAGTGAAACCAGGCATCTGACAGGATAGACTGCAGGTCGGAGGGTCTCAGCAGGAAAATGGCAATGCCCTGGAGTCAACAGAAAAGACAAGCTTAACCCCCTTCCTGCCCTCACTCAAAGCTCTAGGAAATACTGCCCCAGTGGGGATTCTGGGAGGACTCTGTATCTGACAACTCAGCCAGAGTCGAGGGGTGGGATATGGAAGCTGGCCTGTGCCTGGAGAACATCACTGACCCCTCCATGAGGGTGACCCCTCCCACGGGCTTCTCACTCTTATCCTATTCTCAGCCCACAAACCACAAAGCCACACAGTTACTATAGCTACCCACCAAATGTGGCCTAATTTTCCAGCCTCTGAGCCTTTGTGCCTGCTGCTTCTCATGGCCTCCCTGCCCTGTCCTACTGTACTAACAAAGGTTCCATCCCTGCTCTCACTCCCAGACAAGTCATCTCCTTCCCTCTAAACACTGTTCTGACCCACCTTACAGTCTAAATGCTTGTGCCCATTAGCAAGCTGAGCTAAAGAAAGGCCAACTCCCTCCATCCTGTCACACACACTTTCCAGGGTCCCAGGTACAAAGGGCTCAAAGTCTACAGGTTGATTCATTGGCTGGTTGAAAGGGTAAGCAGGAAGGTACATGAGTGAGCGAGTGGATAGTGGATGGATGGATGGATGGACCAACAGATGGGAAAATGATTGGCTAAAGCCCAGAAGTATGATGCTGAGATTGTGTCGGATTTGGAATGGATGAATGAGTGACTGGGTAGATGATAAAAGGAAGGGGACAAGGTAATAGAAACAAGAAGGAAGAATGAGAGCCGGGTGGTGGTGGCCGCAGCAGTGGCAGCGGCAGCGGCGGCGGCGCATGCCTTTAATCCCAGCACTCAGGAGGCAGAGCCAGGTAGATCTCTGTGAGTTCAAGGCCAGCCTGGTCTACAGAGTGAGATCCAGGACAGACACCAAAACTACACAGAGAAACTCTGTCTCGAAGGAATGATAGACACAGAGTGGCGTGAAGGATATATACATGGTGGACAACTCAACAGATGAACAGAGGAGGGACTGGAGTAGATAGAATAGGCCTATTTTACTCATTATTCCCTGTACTGTAACTTAGGAATCTAAAGCCTAGAAAGGAAATACCTTGCTGAAACCCCTACAGCAGTAGCAATACAGGCTGCAGCAGAAGCCAGCCCTGCTCCCGCACTATTGACCTCAAGGGGCAGTCTAGAAGGGTATAGAAATGCACTCACCTCTTTCACAGAGATGCACGTGGCCCAGATAAGAACAAACATCCTCCCTAGCAGTTGCAGCCAACTCATCTTGTGTGCCAGGGCCAAGGGGTGTGGGAGGTCCTGGGGAAGAAAGGAAGAGAATGGTAAAGATGAGGAATGGAAAGGGAAGGGCAACACCAGCTCTGGAGGAAGCAGGCTGTGTATGCACGCTGGGCCTTCAAGATGGACCAGAGGCCCATCTCCTGGCCCTGCCTGCCCCACCCTCAGTGAGAACCCAGAACTTTGCAGTGAGAGGGACAATGTTCTATTTGCTAACAACCCATTGCATGGTTCTTTCTAACCACACCCACCACCAGACACTCAATGTGACCTCCTTCCAAAGTTCGGTGAAGCTGAGACTCTGAACTCCACTAACAGATGGGAAACTGAGGCCCAGAGTAGCAGGGAAGTTTGGCAAAGTAACTTCTCCTCGACCCACTTCCTGTGGGCCTCATGGCAGATACAGTCTATTCTCGACCCACATAGAAAGCCTGAAAGGGCCTGGAGTTCCTTATTCCCCAACTCTCTCCCAGGATGCATCACCCTAGATCTGTTCACCTACAGCTTGGCTAACTGTTCTGTTCACTGAGAACTTTGGAGAATAATTGAACGGCACCATGAAAATCCCTTAGCCTCTCTGGGCCTCAGTTTTTCCATCCCCACATGAGACACTTCCAAGATCCTCCACCTCAGACCTTTCCACCCACCACCCCATCCCTAGGACTCCCGTACCTCATCATCCCGGGGACGGTAGTAAGAGACGAGGGTCAAGGTGATGTTGTAGAAGAAATAGAAACAGAAGGACAAGAAGAACATGTACTTGGCAAATTTCTTCCACTTCATATGCAGCAGCGTGTGCAGGGGCTCCAGGGTCAGCATCTCATGCCGGTTCTGGGGATAGAACACCCCGTGGAGATGAGGCAGGCAGAGAAGGACCATTTTCAAAGGGCCCATCAGGAGCCCAGAGTCAGCAGGGCCAGTGGCAGAATGCTCCAGTCATCGGGAGCAATGGACGATTTGATGGAAATGTTGGAAAGGTAACTTCCAGCTCCCATGGCTCTTTTTGGGGCAGTCAATGCTCAGGGGTGGGGGAGGGGGCACTGAGGCTTCTGGCAGGAAGAGCTGCCGCACACTGGACTGGAGACTAGAAAGGGTTCCAGTATCCATCCCTGTGACCTTAGGATGTCTCCTGAGCCTTTCTCGGCTTCACCTCTTCATCTATAGCATAACCCTTACCCACCCTGCCAAACGGGCTGCTCTGAGGGTCCAGGGAGCATCTGGGGAGTAGGGTTGTTGATAAAAATACAAAGGATGGAACCTGGCCCTCTGCCTCACTCACCCCAAGGACTGAAAACTGTCTAAGCTGATCCTCTGTCTTTGCCTCCAGCTTCACTCGCCTTCCCTCTCCCAACTCCTCCTAAAAGGGTCCAGATTGCTCCAGCTGGTGAGCACTCTCTGGCTTCATGTGTATTCAAGTTTAGAGGAATAAAGAATTCTAACCATATAGATGAGTTAGGGTGTACAAGATCAATACTACACACCTCTTCATTGCCTCCAAACCGCCCAGGATTCTGAAGCCAGCCCCTCACCCTTAGCTCTATTATTCATTGTGGGCCAGAAACAAAAGAGCTAGCTTCTGCTTGGACCATGCCCTCGATGCCAGACTCCACCAAGACAAATCACCAATATGGGGCTTAGGGGACTCTGGCACAATTCCTCCCAAGGTCCCTAAGCCCTAACCTGGGGTCCACCCCTCACTCCTTGTCCCTGCCAATCTGCTTGGGAGACCCACGTCAATGTTGGTGTTGTAGACAATGATCTCCAGCACCGAGTTATCTGTCGTGGTGTCGACGTTGGTGAGATCATAGAGCGAGGATGACACAGGCCCATATGCCCAGTCCGTGAACTTCCTGGACAGGCTCCGGAGAGGCTTCTCCTTGATCTCACGACTGAGGATGTACTTCAGGATCTAGAGTGGAAAGAAGGACAATGGGGCTTGGGGACAAAGGGGTGGACCAGCCAGAGGCAGGTCAACCCAGAAACTGTTCCTACCATAAATAGTATGAGTGCCACCTCTGCCTGGAGCCATGGCCCTGGGTTCCAGCTGTGTCTGTGAAATGGGAGTGAAGGTCACAGTTCTTGCCTTCTCATGGGGAACCAAACTATGAGAGCCCTTTGCACACTGCAGAAAACCAAACCATCAGCTAGTAGGTCCCCAAACCAGCTGGGCTCCAGTTCAGGAAAGAATCCAAGAACTGTCCATTTTTAGAAGTAATCTCCTGAACTTGAAGCTCTCGGTTCCTCGGCTCTCCAGTCCACCCTCCGTCTAGACTCTGCAGCCAGGCTCACCACTCTGGCTGGACAAGCTGTGACATCAGGCACCAGCCTTCACAAAGAGGCCCATGGAGCTCACTCTGTAGGTCAGTGGTCCTCAAACTCGACTGTATGAACTCAGGGGAGTTTTTAAAACACAAAGCCAATTGCTAACACTCCAGAAGCAGGAAGAAACCTGGAGACCATTTTGTGACGCTCTCTGGGTAGGTCCCCTGTGCAGGAGGGCTACTGCTCTCCATCGCACCACTTTCTGAAAGCTAAGCCACTGATCACCCTAAACTGGGGACAGAGCACCAAGGGGTACGAACCCACAACCCAACAGGAGGGACCTGTTAGGAGGACAGCATCAGTGTGTGAATCTCACTCGGCTCTGCACATTCCACTGCATCTCCCGACACAGCCAAGCAGACAGCTCCTAGACCCCAGTGGGTAAAAGCCCCAAGGGCAGGTCTGTGGCTTCAGCATTGCTGTGTCCTCCACTCCCAGTCTGGCAGCCACCTTGGGTGACATCCAGGAAAGTTTTTCCACAAGCACTGAATAAAGGAGAGGACTCAGGAACCTCCCTGGTGGGCACCTCCCTGAGACTGGCCTGGATGAGAGCACGAGCCCCTAGAGCAGCAGTTCTCAACCTGTGGGTCAAGGCCCCTTTGGAGTTGCGTATCAGATAGATACCTTGCGATTCATAACAGTAGCAAAATTACAGTTATGAAATAGCAACGAAATAATTTTATGATTGAGGGTCATCACAACATGAGGAACTGTATTAAGAGGCTGCAGCATTAGGAAGGTTGAGAACCACAGCCTTAGAGCATCTCTTCAAGATGTATCTTCCCAGCCGGGCGGTGATGGCGCACACCTTTAACCCCAGCCCTCGCGAGGCAGAGCTGGGCAGATCTCTGTGAGTTTGAGGCCAGCCTGGTCTACAGAGCGAGATCCAGGACAGGCACCAGAACTAAGACAGAGAAACCCTGTCTCGAAAAACAAAACGAAAAACAAAAACAAAAGATGTCTCTTCCCTGGGCTGGGTGGCAGGGAGCACAAACGAGACGGTGGCATGCAGGGAAAAGCTCATGGAAGAAACTAGACTACACAAACACCCTCTGGCTCTCCTTAGAGCCCCTACAAGCTATAACCCTGGGTAGCAGGACAGGGGCATCAGACATACAACTCTCCTTTGTTAAAGCCGTTTCCATCTCCTCCCCCACAAGGGAATAAAAAGGTCCCTTGTGAGCTCCAGCCCTGGCCTGACCTCAGGGCAGCTGACTAGGAGAGGTAGAGGGTACACAGCTGGAATTGTTCAATAAGTGCCAACCATCCAGTATCCTCCCACAGCCTCCCAGGAACCACAGTCCCCTCCCAAGATCCGTCCCCTCAGAAGAAACTTGATCTCAGCCAAGCCACAGCTCCAGCCACAGATAAACAAAACATATCAACCTGGCCCAGCCCAGGTCTTCCCAAGGTGCTCAGATGAGCCTAGAGTTCTTTGACCACATCACACAGGCAAAGGGCTCTGCTGGAGAAGAGGCTTGACCAACAGACTAAGGTACTTCTATTGCCAGGGAGCAGAAACCATTGGCTGTGGACCCAGCCAGAGTGGCCATTCTGGAACCACTGTCCACAGAAGAGGCAAGCCTGAAGGACAGACACACAGCCTGTGGTTGAGCATCACCACTCAGGAATGCTCAACCACAAAGCACCTGAGATATTGCATCACCTTGGCCTTAGGGATTCCCCAATCTGGCCCCACCGAGGAAGTCCCAGGAAGAGAGACTGAGCTCCAGAGTACAGGACTGATGTCCTAAGCATGGAGCACATGCTGGATTTCACTGAGCCATCACTGCATTTCCAGACCTAAACTGGGGCCTTTCCAGGGTTGAAGCTGGAACCTGTGGGATCCTCAGACGGGCCCCAGGCTGACAGAGTGGCAGCTGTGCCTCCCCAGTCCCCACACCTGCTGCAGGGCCCCACCTCAGCCTTGCCCATCTTGGCAGCCAGCTGCAGTGGCGTGAGTCCATCATTGTTGCGCATGGTCTCCAGCTCCCAGTTGCCACTCCTCAGCAGGATCATATCATACATGCGCTTAACAAAGTCATTCTGGGTCTTGAAGTCCTCAGCCACTGTCACTAGCGCGTGCAGGATGTTGTTTCCCCGAGAGTCCTGGGAGGTGATGTCCGTCTGCTCATTCTCCATCAGCAGCTGCACAATCTCGGGCTGGTTGGTACATGCTGCCAAGGCCAGGGGTGTCTCACCTGGGGAAAGGAGGCTCAGAGTTCAGTCCTTTCACAGGCCCAAAGCAATACCCTCCAGGCCCCAGGACCAGAGTCCCGGATGCTGACCTTCACAACAATACTGATCCCCGAGGTTCCCTGACCACCTCCCACCTCCCCTAGCACGGTAAAGACTGAAGCAAAATCACACTGGTAGCCACGTGCTCTCCCTGATCCTGCTAACTTTCTAACACTCTGCTCAGCAGAGGAGCAGAACAATCCAGTTAGGTCCCGCTTACCCAGGATGAGGACGCTAATTCGGGTACAACCCAGAAAGCCTTACATGTTTTGCCCTCTCATGCTCTCAGCCACGCCCACACCTCTCCAGGCACAACAGCCTCCTTTCTTCCAACATGGGACATTTTCTAACCTCGGGGCCTTTGCATAAGCTGTTCTTGCTTCCTGTGGATACTCGGCATGGCTTATCCCACCTTTTCACTGACTCACTTTAACCACCCTGTTTACAATTTAGAAACCCTCCCACCCACCCAGACAAAACTCCTGCTTCCTCTTCCTCTGCCCTCTCTTATTCCACCCAACAAAGGTTTCTCAACCCTGGCTGTAATTAGGTCCTGTGCTGGGCAATGAGGACACAAGAATGACTGAGTAAGAAGTTGTCCTCAAAGATGCCCAGGCTCATCTAGTCCTGCTGATTAAAAAGCCAGAGGTGGGGGGTTGAGGAGATAGCCCAGTGGATAAGAGTGTTTGCTGTACAAGCATGAAGAACTCAGTTCAAATCCCCAGCCCCCACAGAAAAGCTGGGCATGGTTGCTATGGGGGCAGAGACAAGCAGTTTGCAGGGGCTCACTGGCCACCAGCCTAGCTGGTGTCTCAAGGGGGAAAAGATGAAAAATAGTACAGGAGATAATCAGATGGCCTCTGACCTCTGCACAAACATGCACTTACACCACACGCATACACCTCACATGTAAACCACACATACACAAAAAAGAGAGAGAGAGAGAGAGAGAGAGAGAGAGAGAGAGAGAGAGAGAGAGAGAAAAGAAAGGCAGGCAGTAGTGACACACACCTTTAATCCCAGCACTGGGGAGGCAGAGGCAGGAGGATCTCTGTGAGTTCGAGGCCAGCCTGGGCTACAGAGTGAGTTTAAAAAAAAAAAAAAACAGAGCAGAGCAGTGACAGTCAGGCCCAGTGGAGCTTCCTATTGCCTGTCCTTACTGTGATGGTGGTAATAAATATGTTCATAAAAATAACAGAATTGTACACTCAGATGGGTGGATTTCACTAACCCTAAGTTACATGTCTCTTTTTTCTAAACCCAGAGAATCTGTAAAGGCAATGTGAACATTGTCAGAAGAGGGGGAAAGGCATTTGTGTCTTTCCTCCCACTGACACCAACACACACACACACACACACACACACACACACACACACACACATGCACAGTCTCACACACAGAGAGAGATACACATACAAACACACACGCAAACACCAAGAAAAACAAAACAGTAAATAAAGCCAGGAGGTTGTGAAGGAAGGACATTATAGGCGCTATAGCCGAGAGTACCTACCAGAAAGTTCCAGAACCTCAAGTTTGCAGAGGTCACAACCTTACACAAGTGGCACCTCTCTAAGGATAGCTATGGGGCACACACAACACAACTGCAACTGCTTTTAGGTTTCTGACGGGTCAGAGGTCCTCCCCACTCACGCTGCCAGTCTGGACAGATGTCACCCATCTCTGCCTTACTGCTCTAGGGCGGGTCACTTTCCTCCTCAGCCCAATGTCCTCACCTGTATAACGGCTATGTCCTTCACACCCTTTTACACACACACACACACACACACACACACACACACACACACCAAGTCTTTGTTCCCTGCAGATGTGACCCCTTCTGCTACCAGGTCGCACTGTCAAACAGGCTCTTCCACCCCAGTGGGTCTCTCTGGGTCAACACCAGTCCGGTCCCTGATCCCCCGAAGAGGACTCCGTCTTTCAGTGCCCACCTGCACCACCGCCGCCCACCCCGCCCCATCTTTCAGTGCAGTGGCCGGTTGCAGCGGACCTCAGGGCAGGAAGCCCCTTCTCCTCTCCCCCAACCCCGGCGATGTCACCTACCGAAATAGAAGCCTTCGTGCTGGTATTTGGGGTTGAAGAAGACACCCTTGGCGTGCGCGTTGACGTCAGCGCCCGCTGCTATGAGCACCGCTGTGATGTCTCCCTGGCGCCGCTCGATGGCGATGTTTAGCGCCGTCTGCCCTGAGACCAGAAAGGGCACGTGCACTCAAAGGCCTGGAGCAACCTAAGCTGATCCTGGAGCCCCTCTCCCCAGGTAGCAGTAGCTGACTGAAAACACTAAGGGTGCAGATACCGTGTGGGGGACACCATGTTGGTGGCCAGTTGGGTTCTGGGAAAGCAAGGTCGAGCGGCGCCCCACCGTGGAGAAAACCAGGGCAAGGATGCCCACGACCTCCTGCAAGTCTAACAGCAAGGGATTGGTGGAGAAATCAAAAGACTAGCAGAGGCTGAGAAGGAAGAGGATTTGTGGCCAGGACAGAAAAGCCTTACTACAGGGACCGATAAGGTTGATAAATTCACTCTCTCAAAAATGTGTTAAAAACCTCTTCAGTATGAGATCCTAAGGCAACCAGGAATCCACCATTAGCAACAGAATCGTCGTTGCCCTCAGAAGGATCTCGTTAGGCAGGCCCAGGCCTATAGTACCAGCTACTCAGGAGGCAGGGGCAGGAAGATCACAAGTTCAAGACCATCTGGACTGTGGAGTGAGTTCAAGACCAACCTGAACAACTTAGTAAGACCCTAGCTCAGTTTTTTGTTTGTTTTTAAGAGCTGGGGATGTAGCTCCATGGTTAGAGCACTTCCCTGGAACACCACCCCAAAATTAAAGGGATCTTATCTTGTGCCGGAGGTGGGAAAACCATAGGACCCTGAACTATAAACAAGAAAGAAAAGTACAGAAAGAGATTGGAAGGGGAGAAGAGTGGGGACAGGTCACTGTTCTGAACCTCTGCAGGACTAGTGTCAACACCTCAGAGACAGTCTGAGAACAGGATATGGCTCACAGGCTTTCTCTCTTTACATTGTCCCTCAGGGAGCTTGCCCTGCAGTTCAGCAGTCAATCATAGCAACTCCTCCCTGGGGTTCCCACCCTCCTCCATGGGGCCATGACTTTCCCTTATAAAAGTCTGTAACATTCAAACAAAAAAAAAAAATCAAGATTACTTTCCCCAGAGGGAGGGTTAAAGAGCCCATCTAAACTCCCACAGGGAAAGCCTGAGCTGGTTACGTCCCCTGGCATGTCAGCAAGATGGTTGATCACGAGCTGACCACTTCTGCTAACTGTGACAAGCTGGTTACTGACTCCAAAGACTCAGGATGTGGCCTATTAACTGTTCACAAAGGATGTTCTAGACAGGGAACCAAGGCCATACATCATATCCCCTAATTCCACTTACGAAGCAAGCCACAAAACTAGACTGAAATGGGACAGCTTAAGACATTGATGACTGTGACGCTGACTGCTGCCTTAACTGACCCCTGCCTGGCTCTCTAGACTCATCACTGGGCTTTTGTTTGTTTATGCTTGTTTGTTTTGTGGTTCTTTGGGGATCTAACAGTGTCTTGCATGTGCCAGGGAAGCTCTCCTCAATTGAGCTACATCCCCAGGGTACCCAGTCTTCCTACTGTCAAATCAGTCAAACCCATGCCCACCTTGGGGCTCTTCCTCTGAGCTTGCTCTGGATTCTTCCCATCAGGTAGACTCTGGGTCAAAACACGAGTGCTCACCCCAGTCACTCCCTGTCGCCATTGTTTCCATACCTAGTAGAGTCTGTCTAAAGTTGCCCTTTTAGAGCATCGCCGTTTCCCCACCCAGCATTATTCACAAGGGAAAGGAAGGATGAGAAGTGTGTCTGCCGCGTATCTGGCTTCATGGCCAAAGTGCCTCTGTGTAGCAAGACTGGCGTGGCTCTGTAGCCACACTCACCTCGGGAAATCCCAACCTCTGTCCCTTGCCCTTAGATTGCCTCTGCCTACAGGTACCTTCATAGGCCTCTTCCGTGTACTCGGCATTGATGAACCTATCCAGGATGTCGTTCTCCTCAGCGAAGGCAAGCAGAATCCGCACGATCTCTTTGGTGTTGGGGTTGATGTTGAGCAAAGCTTTCATCAGGCAGGTCTTCCCGGTGTCTGAGGCTGTCAGCTTGTGCATGAGGAAGTCTGCAGACGGAGTCAAGGATAAAGGCAGGGGGGCAGGAAGGGCTGGCTGCCCTGGGCCTCCCAGACAGAACAAGGTGTGAGAGCTGCAGCCTCACACCTCAAAAGCATGCCCTCTACCCTGCACTGGGGGGCCCCAACCCTGTACTACCTGGCACTCTTCCTTCCTCTCCCTAGCCTCTCCTCCAGCTCCCTTCCTGGTTTGTTGTTCACAGCTCTCTACCACCTATGAAAGCCTCATCCAGCACCCGCTGCTCTTTGACCTTTCCACCTTCTCTCTGGAGGGGAGACAATGTTACCTGCTGCCTGGCTTCCCACAGCCCATGTGTGTGCTGAAATCTCCATCCTACCCCTTCTCATGGCCTAAAAGTTAGCTCATCACCTCCCCATCAACCTGCTCCTCACCTTGATCCCCAGACAGCTATGAACCTCCAAATCCTTCAATTCCTGCCAATGCCTGAGGAACTCTCCAGAACTCTTCCCCCTCTCCCAGCCCTGCTTCAGGGTCCCAATGCTGTTTGAATAGCAACTCTCTCCAGATATACTCCACCCTACAGCCAGACCATGCCCTCTGCCTGCCTAAACCCATCCACACTCCCCACAGCTCTCTCAGTCAATCTCAAGGCTGCTGTGCCCGTATCCAAGATGCCTCACCCTCCAGCCCCACAAGGGATGGAGCAGGGGCCAAGCCAAACCAACCAGGGTCCCCGGGGCCTGCACCCTGTACCAGGGCTGGGCACTGACCAGACACATCCAGGCCGCGGCGCCGCTTGCAAAGCTCTTGCAGCTCCTGCAACAGTTCCCACAGTTCCTCCACACAGCCCTCAGACACAGCCGCGAAGATGCGCTTCTTCAGCCGCTTCTTCTTCTGCCTCTGTTCTTCTTTGGCCAGGTTTGCGCTAAGACCAGAAAGCATTGTGAATTCACCCCGCATTTGCCTCGACTCCTACCCTCTTCCCCTCCACCACCAGAGCTGCTGGCCTCCAGGCCACTGCTCCAACTCCTGTGCCTTTCACGTCTTTGGGGATGCCCATGTTTGTGCTCCGTGTTGCCTGATCAGGTTCCCATTTCAATCTCTATGCAATCACATTGATCAAAAACGCCTGCATATACACGGGGATGATCAAGAAGGACGTATACCTATCGTAGTCATTACTTTGGAATATGGAACTAAGGGAAGAGAATACTTCGGTTCATCTCCCTATCTGAACATTTCCGTCTATCCCTCCCTGCCTCCACAGTCCATCGGCATAGACCATCGCTGGACTGTAGATGTACCTCCTTTAGTCTGTATGTGCCCTTGCAAAAATGCATACTGACGTTCTGTGTGAATGGATTCTAAGTTTATAGAATTTTATAACTTGTGCTAAAGTCCTTATTCTCCTGTGCATTGTTTGGATGTTTTATGATGAACAAATAGCATTTTATAATTTACTGATATTTCACCCTTCTCCACAAAATGTCACATGCTGCAACCATGGCCCGGACTTCCAGCTGTTTGTCCCAACTCCCCAGGGATGATGGTTTCTGTCTCTTTCGTGTGCAGCCCTCCCTGTGACAACTCCCCTTGCTGAGAACAGGGAGATAAGGGGGAGGGCTACACTGACCTTGGGCTGTTGGGATTGGATGGGGTCTCTGTCACATCATCCTGAGGAGACTGAGGGGAGTCCATGTCATCACAATTGCCGGAGTGGCTGGAGAGGGAGGAAAGAGAGGGAAGAGAGCAGGACAAATTTAGAAATGTGCAATGCTACCATGCCATAGCCAAGCCCAGCCACGTGTCCAGGCCAGCAGCCAGTACTCACCACTGCCGGATGTTGGAGTCCATTGGCTTGGAGAAGATGGGAGGAGAGGTCTTGGTGACTGTGGGGTTGGGGTCAAACCCTTCTATCTCCAGGAAGAAGTGTGCACTGAGGGGACATCCAGTCAAGACCATTAGATCTAGGGCGGGGCCTATGTGTCCTGCAGCCTTGCCACAGATGACCCTCCCATACTAACCCTCAGCCTGTGTGCCGTGTGTCCTAGCCTAGCCCTCAGGGATGGAGTATACTCTGGGTTCTAAGTTGTTCAGACAACAACTCTTGTCTCTAGAAGTACCACATGGATGAACCCAAGAGGCTCCCTGAGGATGGCGCAGCACCTGAGGATGGCGCAGCACCTGAGGATCTGCAGCTGTACCCAGTTATAAGGTCTTTCAAAAGTGGGAACATGGCAGGAGCTGGGTTTCCCATTGCCATCCAGTTTCTCCTAAAACCTAGGCCTGAAGGCAAAGCCTTTTAGAAGGGGTCCCTAGACTCTAATCCAGGCAGACCTTGCAGCAACTTAAGGGAGAGGCCCAGAGTCACCCTGGCTGCTCTCATTGCCCATTAGTCCCTTTGCCAGAACAGAAAATGGGCTGAGAAAGCCAGTCTAGGGCAGGGAGAACTCAAGGGGCTGGCAGCCTAGGTATCCGCCACCAAGAAGAAAACCCCAGACCAGACAGGGTAATATATGCCCTTAATCTCATCACTCAGGATGCTGAGTCAAGAAGATCATAGGTTCAAAGCTAGCCTGTGCTACATAGCAGGACTATCTCTGAATAAAATAAAATAAAATATAAAGTATATCATGTGAGAATGGCTATCATCAAGATGACAGGCAACACCAAAGGGTGGCAAGAATGGGGGTGGGTGAGTAAAGAGCCCTTCCATGCCGCTGTAAGGAATGTAAAATAGTGAAGCCTCTCTGAGAATCAGTATGGTGGCACCTCAAAAATAGAACTTCATGTGACCCAGCTATATGATCCATAGGCCTATAGCAAAAAGAACCCTACACGGACACATGCATGTTCATGTTTAAGGCATCACTATTCACAATAGTCAAGTTACAGAGTCAACCAAGCTGCCCACCCACAGATGAACAAATGAACTATGGTATTTTATAAAATGGTATTCTATTCAGCCATGAAGAATGAGATTCTGTATCATTTTCAGGAAAATGTATGGAACTGGAGGTCAGCCTGCTAAGTGAAATAAGCCAGACTTAGAAACACAAAATACCATCTTTTCTCTCCTACGTGGAAGAGAGAAAAGGGACACAAAACTACAGGTGAAAATGCTGGGGACCTAGAAGGATAGTGATAAAAGGAGAAGGAATAAGAAAGAATAAGAAGGGTGGCTCAGCAGTTAAGAGCACCTGCTGCTCTTCCAGGAGACCCAGGTTCAATTCCCAGCACGCACACGGCGGCTCACAACCGTCTGTAACTCCAGTCCTATGGGTTCCTGTACCCTCCCTCTTCTGGCTTCTGTGGGCCTTTCACACACATAGCATACAGACATACATATAGACAAAACACCCATACACATAACAATATATATTCACATACAAATAAATGAATGTTCAAAACTATTTTTTAGAAAAAGAAAAGAGGGGAGAATATGGTCAAAGCACATTATGTGCATTGCATGAATGTCATAATGAAGCCCTAACTTTGTGCAATTGATATATACTAACAAAAAAAGTGAATTTTAAAAAGGAAAAAGAAAGGAGGGGAGGCCCAGAAAACACTACCAGGCAGTGAAGGAGAGAGACGAAGCCATGGCCACCTTTCTCCTCAGGCTTCAAAGGAATGGAAGACACACATTACCAGACACTCTACCCAAGACACGCCAGCACAGTCAGCCACACCCACAAATGCAGATACACGTGACCTTGGACACCACAGTCACACACTGGGAAATGAGTCTTCTGGTAACATTAAGGTGAGGATCAGCTGAGGGTGAGCTCAGTTGCAGTACATCCAACCCTGCAGCTGCTGCAGCACAGACCATGTGACCCATCCAGAACAACCCTCCTGACAGCAGGCACACAGCATTCCTAAACACCTTTGCTGCCTGAGTCTTTCCAAGGCCCAAAATGGAGGATGTTCCAAAGTGCAGTTCCTCCCATCTCAAGTTTAGAAAGAAGAGCGGCAGGGTGTGATCAGAGCCCCAGTCTACAGGCAAGGCGTCTAAGGCTAAGGATGAGTAAGCACCTCCCCCCAGGGTAGACTCGAGTTAGCCATAGGACCTGCTTCCTGCTGTCCAAGCTAATAACTGGCACAGTAATGCACATTGCTCTCCTCTCAGCTCGGTCTTTCCGGCCTGCTTCCAGCTGAATCCACTGCAGGGGGTTACCTAAAAGGGGGCTACCCAATCGGGGTAGGCAGAAGAATCCTGGTTGACCTGGAAAGTCCCTCCTCACTTTAGACACAGACAAGCCTAAAGCTCATAATAAATCCATAAATGGGGCAGAGGACACATTGGCCTTCCCCCTCCTGACTTCTGACCATCAAAGAGGAGCCTTCAGCCAAGCATGGTGGCTCACACTATGGAGCACTCAGGAGGCTGAGGCAGAAAGACTGCTCAAGGTCAGTCGGGGATACCTGTTGAGGGGAACAGGGGAGAGGGAAAAAGAAAAAGGAAGGGAGGCTAGCCTTATCTATAAGCAAATGCTTCAAACAAGAAAAAAAATCGAAAGAGAGAAGGCAAAGGGAACCTTTGCCTGGGACCCAAAGCTTGGGTTCTGGTCAAGCTCAGCATCTGCCTCCAGGTGGGTACTTTCCATCTTTGGACCAGGAATCCTCGGCTGATGGGATACTGGGTGAGATAATTCCCAGACAAGGCAACCCTAAGACCATCCACTTATGGGCTGTCCAGCTGAAGTAGACATTGGAGGTTAACCAGTTAGGTTACCATACCCTGAACTATCACTCCAAAGCTGCCCCCACTCCACTATGGCAGCCTGACTCAGAAGTTCCAAGGACATCTACTAGAGGTTCAGCCTCAAGACATCATGGTTGAGAATTGCCAGATTTTCTCCGTCCAGAGCCCCAAACCCACACATGTGAATTTTCTCCAAGAAAGTTTGGTCTGGTCATCCCTTGAGCCTACCCTGCCCCTGAGGCTGCTTCAGCAAGTACTTATCAAGTTCCTACAATGTTCCAGGCACTGGTCCTGTGGCTATGATACAGGGAGACTCCCTTCTTTTCCAGATCTGCAATTCTAATGGGTTGATCAAAACTGGCTCCAAGGTAAGACCAATGCACAGCACAGATGGGTCATTTGGTTCTTTGCTCTGGACAATACAGTCATTCAGCTGTAAGTTTCCCAACAGCAAGGACTATAATGACATTATCTTTGATTTTCCAGAATCAACTTTGATTTCCTAACAGTGGTCCTGGTACTCAGAAGACCCCACTGAATGGATGTATGAAAGGATAGGTGAGGAGTGAGACATATTCAAGTGGAAGGAACAATGACTGGTCAGACAAGGAACAGAGGAGTTAATAGGTGAATAGTGGGTAGACAACAGAATAATGGGAGAATGGGTAAATGGATGGATGGATAGATGGATGGATGGACAGATGGATGGATGGATGGATGGATGGATGGATGGATGGATGGATGGATGGGTGGACAGGTAATAAGTAATAAAGTAGGTAGATAAGGTGGAGAGGTCTGTGGATTCGATCAATGCTCAGACATTCAACACAACCTTAAACGGTCAATGGTGGAGGCAAAAATCCTTCCTGACTGTGCTCCCAGTTGCTGAAAGCTCTCACCTTTTCCCGCCCCTCCTCAGTCTCACACACAAAGCTGAAGTGGGGTCTTTTGCCACTCCTCCACGGGGACCCCTCTTCTCAAGGGCTCCTCAAGAGATCAAAAATGGCCGGGCGGTGGTGGTGCACGCCTTTAATCCCAGCACTCCGGAGGCAGAGGCAGGCGGATCTCTGTGAGTTCGAGGCCAGCCTGGTCTACCAAGTGAGTTCCAGGAGAGGCGCAAAGCTACACAGAGAAACCCTGTCTCGAAAAAAAGA